>JAXGGA010004362.1:0-89328 GCA_038373865.1 Uloborus plumipes
TTTAAATTAGATGTTTTTATAATGTTTTCAAGCGGAAAAGTTGTTAATTATGAAGACAAAAGAGAGATAAAAAAGAGAAAAAATAATATCGAAATCGATTAATATCTTCGGGTTGTGCCTAGGGTCTAAACTTTGACAAAATATGAAAAAACTTAATTTTTGCAATTTTTTTTTTTGAATTTTTGAATCGGATATTTTCGTTGTGCAATAGTTTGTAAAGTTTTCTTTTATAGTCTTAAAACATTGTGTTTTTATTTGGTTTTGGTTAGTTAATATTTTCCGGTCGCTCATCAACCCTAAAATTACCCAAAATAATAATTAAGTTACATTTTTGGTCGTTTTTGGTCTTTGATGAATAATTTTTAAATGAAACAGCCGTAGCATTTTTATCAGATGAACTGACAATAAGATAGCAAAACAAACTACCAGGTTCAGTAGATGTTTTCCAGTTAGCCTTAGAAACTCTCATACGCAGACGTCGGGCAGCAATCCAGGTAACGTCGCTCGCCTGGCCCTACGGCTCTCTTCCATGCCATCGCCGTCTTCCTAGGACCACGTCAGTTGTCTGGCTATACTGTTTTTTCAGTCTGCATTTCTGTGTAGTAATCGCAGTGTACTGTTATTTAGTTCAATCTAGCTGTTTTCATTTTGAAATCTTGTAGTTGTCTGTAATGATGTAGTTTTCTGCTGTGTGTGGACTCGGTGATTTATTGAAAAAGTTACGTAATAACAAGACAAATATTTGGCTGCCCCACTTTTGATACTTCAAAAGAACTGCCATCAAACAAACCGTCCACTGCCGAGGACATCATTGGGTGCTGTACTCAAGGAAGCTTCAACATTTTCGTTAAATCACTGAGTCCTCACACAGCAGAAAATTACATCAATACAGACGACTACAAGATTTCAAAAGGAAAACAGCTAGATTGAACTAAATAACAATACACTGCGATTATTTTACAGAAATGCAGACTGAAAAAAGAATATAGCCAGACAACTGACGTGGTCCTAGGAAGACGGCTATGGCGTGGAAGAGAGCCGTAGGGCCAGGCTTGCGACGTTGCCTGGATTGCTCCCCGACGTCTGCGCATGAGAGTTTCTAAGGCTTTTCGCAACTGGAAAACATCGACTGAACCTGGTAGTTTGTTTTTCTATCTTATTGTCAGGTCATCTGATAAAAATACTACGGCTGTTTCATTTAAAAATTATTCATCAAAGACCAAAAACGCCCAAAAATGTAACTTTTTTATTATTTTGGGTAATTTTAGGGTTAATGCGCGACCGGAAAATATTAACTAACCAAAACCAAATCTAAACACAATGTTTTAAGACTATATTAGAAAACTTTACAAACTATTGTACAACGAAAACATCTGATTCAAAAATTCAAAATTTGCAAAAATTAAGTTCTTTCATATTTTGTCAAAGTTTAGGCCCTAGGCACAACAAAGATATTAATCAATTTCGATAATTTTTTTTTATATTTTTTATCCCTCTTTTGTCTTCATAATTAGCAACTTTTCTGCTTGAAAACATTATAAAAACATCGAATTAAAATTTAAAAAAAAAAAAAAAATCGCAAAAATGAAGTTTTTTTCATATCTTGTCAAATTTTAGGCCCTATGCGCGAACGGAAGATATCAACCGCTTTCGAATTCTTTTTTCCTTCTTTTTGTCTCCATGATTCGCAACTTTTCCGCACTATTACAACTTCGAAATAAAAAAAAGTGTTTTTTCGGTCCACCCTAGTGAACAACTTTAGGGACCTAACTGAGTCTCTTCCTGCACGTCTCGCAGCAGTCCGCTCTGCGAATAGTGGTTATTCTGGCTTTTGACAGGTGATCACATTAATGTGACTGGACCGTGTATAATAATGCAATTATATCTTTTTTACAAAATAATGTCTAAATAAGTTTTACTAAACTTAAAATTTTCATGTAAGTTCTGTCCGGAGATTTTTCAAACAGTCCCCTGCCGCTAATTCAAAGCTCCAATAGAAAAAAAATCTGTTACTCTTGCAACTGTTTTTTGGCATGAAGTTTAAATTAATCAGTGTGAATTTGCTGAGAACGATAATGAAACGCCACATTGTTTAGTTTAAGAGCCACATATGTGATGAAAGTATGCATCTTGGTTGTTGGGAAAGCAATTCTCTGGTAAGTGATTTTACTAATGTTAATTAGTTTAATTATGAAACATATTATTTGTTATTAACTTATGATTTGTGTCTACATGTATGTGTAGTTTCGTAACAAATTGTTACAATAATTTTGCAAATATTACGCAATGAAGTGAAAATATACAGTCCACCTGCATAGTAATGATAGGCAGGGGACTTGCCCCCTGTCGTGATTTATCGGAAAAACAGATTATAATTGGCCCTCTTTTGAACCAAAGAACTAATTCATTTTCTGAGCAGTAGTACTATAATCATACGAACATTAAAAAAAAAAAATGCACGGACAGATTTTGTATGGAAAATGACGAGTTTACAGAGAATCGCCCTTATAGAAGTGAGTTCATATTCTGACTTTACACCGGAAAATAAGTGAAACAATGATAAATAAAAAAAAAATGTCAATAGTGTCACTCTCCTGTCAACAAATTTTTCCCTGTTGTCAGTAAAATAACCCTGTTGTCGAAAATTTTAAAAATCGTCTGGCATTTGCTACAACAATCATAAAAATAGCGGTAACCAGTGAAATAATGAGTAAATTTAAGCAGATTTAATTTGTGTATGTATTTTTTACCATCCACTAGCCATGCATCCTATACTTGACTAAAATATCGCCATTTGAGAACAAAAACAAGAAAAGATAAAAAAGAAGAAAAAAAGATAAGCTTTAAATCTGGCTTAGAGAAAATGGTTTTGACAAAGCTGTTTGGAAGAGCAGAGAGAGATGTTGGTACACAATATGTGAAAAGAATAAGACATTTTATGAAACAGTGCTTAAAACTTTTGAAGGGGTTGCTGTATAGCTACTGTTGCTAATAGCTAAGCTGAAAATACTTGGTTTTTCAATATTTGAAATATCCACGATACATTAATTAGCTGTGTGTTATTAATTATAAGTTTCATTTTATTGATATTTTTAGTGAAGTAGCAACAACATATTTTTTGGTGGGGGTATGTTTTAAGGATATCTATAACAATAAAGAGTTTGGATTTTAATATGTAGTTATATATCATTTTTATAAATGAGGGTATAATCTGTTACGCCCAAGCACTCAATTATGCACCCGGAAAAACATAAAACTTTCTTTTATGTTAATCTTATTTTTTCAACCCCTGAATATTTTTGGAAAATAAGTATGTTTTCTTTGGATACACATTAATCCTCGTTTATTTTAATGTAATCAATCATAACTTCCGTTATTGGTAATTTGTTTTCTACAATGATAGATTCCTATATGTCCTAGGAGGAAATAAATAGAACTGCTGAATATATCAACTTTAGCAAAAAAATGTGCACCCGTGACCTACTAACTTCACTTCTCTTCCAGTATACAAGCGAGAAACTACCAAATGAAAAATATTTCCTTCTTGTAGAAAAAGATTAACTTGTCGATCCTCACAGATAATTCTTTTATTCTCTGAATCGGCTGCTGCTCTTTTAATGGTTACTCCTGCATCAAATGTCATTTTGCCGGATTTTTTATTGATTAATTTTATCAGCTTTTCCCTTTGACGAGATAAATTTATCTTCAGCTAGCGTTTCGGAAATAAAATGGTCCATGGGTGACAGAAATGTAGGTTGAAGCAACTAAATAACGCTCTTTCCGTGAAGTTACATTTATGTGACTATCTTGTTTACCGAACTATTAAACTTACTTCAAGTTCCCTCATAGTCTCTATTGTTATCTTTTAAAATGCCGTAAAGAGCTTAAGCTATGATTTATTTTTAAAACTGCCTAATGTATATGTACTGTTTTTTTTTTTTGTTATAGTTAGTACTATTAATAATGAAATAAAGAATGTGGAAAATTGACTGTATCTCGTTCACTCCTAGTTGAAAATTATGAGCCTAAACACAACAAATAAATGTGTTTTCTCAGAAAATAGACTTCAGAGATGCTATTAATGCAAAAGTTTGTTTGTTTGTTGATTGTTTCCCAACGCGGGAAAACGTTTTGAAACAACGCGATTGTTTCCCAAAATCTGCGATAAGGGACAGTTACCGGAATGACGAAAATGACTTTTACTTAGCTAAAACGTAAAATAAAATTCGTGACTATACAATAAATTGAGTTTTTAATAAAGATTCTTTCTTCAGCTTTATGAATAACTTATGAAAAGCTGAAAAACAGCAGGGACTCATTTTGTCCCGTTTTGTGAGAATCACCCCATAACGTCAACTACGCATTAATACGTTCAATTCAAACGTGATTCTTTTAAAATATACTAGTTTTTATACAAACATGTTCGACGTTCAATTTTTGCTAACTTGGCATAATGTTTTTTGACATCATACACTTACATTAACAGAGAAACATATTTCATCAGTAAACATTGAAAAAATATTTATTATTATTAAAAAAAAAAAAAACTTTTCAACGGGCCATACCAACAGTGTCACCCTCAACTGGCAAACTTCAAAGACTGAAATTTAGCATAGAAAATGCATAAGGATGACGTTGATTGCGAATAACCAGTGTAATACCGAGTAAAGTTAAAAGCAAGATAAGAGATTTAAAAAAAAAATCGAATATTATTGCATCGGTTCGCGTTGAAAGTGCCTCAAAGCTTACTGGGCCAGTCGCTGTAGTATTTCCCTTGGTAAGTATAACTTTTTATATTTCATCGTTACATAAGTGTGATATGTATAATGTAATGCTTATTGTGCGCAGACCTCACGGTTTACGTGAAGTTCTGGTAAGAAGAACGCGTGATGTTTTTTTATAGGTAATGTGTGATTTTGTCACTTCTCTGGCGTCCCTCCACTGGCAGTTTTGTTCCAAAAAGAGGATAAGTATACATTAAAACTGTGTTATAAGCATAATTAATTTCATTTTAAATCTTAATTGCCTCTGTGAAAGCTATTTGAATGAACGTAAATAATGCGGGAAGTGTTTTTATTTGGGATCTGCGGTGTGACTTGTATGCAATATGTCGTGTTTTCAAGATTGATTTTTTTTTTTTATTTTATTACAACGCGATTTTTTTTTTGAATACAGGTCTTATAGAAATGAGTCCATCCTCCACTTACACCGAAAAATAAATGAAATCATAGTAAATCAAACTAGAATTCTGCCAATAGTGTCACTCCCTTGGCAACCCATTTTCCCCTGATATCGATAAGCCCCCCAAAAATTGAAATTTCGTCTGGCCCTTATCACTACAATAATAAAAACAAGAAGTTCTGTCAAGAACTAAACGAGCCTACTTTCCCGTACATCGACATCGGCATTCTAGCATCTGATCATTATTCTCTTCAATATCTGATCAATCTCTTCAATATCTAGATTAAAGCTGATTTTTAAAATCAAAATATACCCCTCTCATCAGATGAAATGAACACGTTAAAAGTAAATAAACGAGTAAATAAAGTTTTGTCGCACCTTTTAAAGAATGTAATTGTTATAGTTCTTCCGTAGAAAAATTTCACAATCGTTTTCAAAAGAAAAAATAAATAAATAAAATAAGTACAAAGAACATTAAAACACATTTTATCAAAGAAAGAAAAAAAACCTCGTTCGTTAATAAAATGTCTCGAATTTTATTTTTAATCCGTTGCCAGTTGTTAAATATAAATAAAGAATAAAGTGCTCTCGTGAATGAAAAATTTTTGTAAACAAAAAAAAAATCGTCTGCCAAAATAAATAAATAAATAAAAATAATAATAATAAATTAAACAAAAAAAAATGAATAAATAAACAAAAAATCGTCTGCCCAGTCAGTCATTTTTTTTTCTGAGCCTGCATTTCCGCCATGTTTGTGGAGTCGGAGTCGGAATCAGAGTCTTCACAGAAGATTTTTCAGAAAAGTACTTTACATACATTTTTTATCAAAACCGTTTTCTTACAAAGTTAGTTTGAAGGAAATCCGGCTTTAAGTTTAGAATCAACATTCAATTTAAATTTCCCAGTAGGCGCTCATGTAAAAATTTCTTATGAACGGTTCATCATTGAACGAAAAATGGTTCAAATTGAAAAGTGAAATATGGGAATGAGTCTCTCCGAGATCTTTCGAATAAAAAAAGTTTTTTCAATTCGGACGGTTCACTTAATAGTTATTAGGTTGAGAAAGGTTGCTTGAACGGTTCAATGTTGAACGAAAAAATGTTCAAATTGAAAATTTAAATACGTTAATGAAGTATCCTTGCCGAGATCTTTCGAACAAAAAACAGTTTGTTTAAATCGGACTGTTCACTCAAAAGTTATTAGGGGTGAGAGCTTGTTTGAACGGTTCAATGTTGAACGAAAAATTGTTAAAATCGAAAATTTAAAAACGGGAATGAAGTATTCTTGATAAGATCTTTCGAACAAAAAAACAAGTTTATTCAATTCGGACGGTTCACTTAAAAGTTATTAGGTGGGGAAAGATTGCTTGAACGGTTCAATGTTGAACTAAAAATATCCTTGCCGAGATGCTTCGAACAAAAAAAAAAAAAAAAAAAAAAAATGTTTAAATCGGACTGTTCACTCAAAAGTTATTAGGGGTGACAGCTTGTTCGAACGGTTCAATGTTGAACAAAAAATTGTTCAAATCGAAAATGTAGATACGGGAATGAAGTATCCTTGAAAAGATCTTTCGAACAAAAAAAAAGTTTGTTCAAATCGGACTGTTAACTAAAAAGTTAATATCGCAGGACATGTTGTTTGAACGGTTTAAAGTTGAACCAAAAATTGTTCAAGTCGAAAAATCAAGCATGGGAATGAGTTGAGCTACCGCCGAGATCTTTCGAACAAAAAAAGAATCGTTCAAATCGGAATATTCATTCAAAAGTTATTAGGGGGGGGGGGAGAGACAGACCGACGCACAAATTCCCCATCTCAATACCCGACTTTCCAATTTTTAATTTTTCAATATTCATTTTTCTTTTTTTTTTTTCTTTTTGACTTTTTTTTAAGACTTGGCGATATTTTTTGGACTTGGCGATATTTTTTAGATGCATAAAGCCACTTTATATACTTTTTTCGTCTTTCTTTTATTTTTAATGGGAAAGTAGGCTAATAACGGCAACTAATGAGATAATGAGAGTGAAATTCAACAGATTATTTTTTCTGTGGGGACACAAAAAACGCATTGACCGTAGAATCACCCATGTATGTACATGAATGCAACTAAACACGTATTCTGTCAGTAAAATAGTAGCGATTTCGTTATTTTCATATTTCGCAGACCCAATTTCTGAAAAAAAAAATAAAAAGATTTTCTGACAAAAAATGTTCGCAAAAGAAGAAACGGTGATATTTATGTCTTATACATTGTATTTCTTTCTTTTGGCTTCCATTACAGGAAAGAACATCTGCCAAACGATAAACATTTTCCCTAGGCGAATAAGACATACGATTCATGCATTTGAGGAATTCTGTAATAATACTTTTTTAGACTCTTTCAGAATGATGTTGGCATCATTAAATTTCATGATCTTGGTTCTTCAAAGAATTTTATTCATTCTTATATTGCTTCGATAGCTTTCTGATAAAGTAATGGCAAGTAACATTGCATTACAAAAGTGCAAACTGATGCATTGAGTACAGTTAGACAGTTAGAAAAAATATGCTTTGTAAATGTTGGAGAGTTAGAGAAAAGTGGAGAAATGGCTTGCAATTTAGGGGAAATATGAATAACTAATCAAATTTTAACACACAAAAAAATAAATAAATAAATAAAAAAAATGAAAACTCAAAGCGTAAGGAATAGTTTGCTTTCAACCACCTTGCATACAATTTTAGATTTTTTTTCAAAAGTATCTTTTATTTGACCTTCCAGCGAGCGCGTCGTCTTGCCTACATATAAGGTCACGCGTATTTCTCACATACGCTACAGGAAAGTCACAAACTTTCGACGGCAACTGAAAGTAATTCAAAAGGAGGGAGAAGAATAGCCAAGGGCATGCGTTCCTTGTCCCACCAGAGATAAAGGTATAAAACGAAAGTCATCTCTAGTATATCTCTTACATACACGCGCCCGTTGGAGGGTTAAGTGACGGAGAATAATATCGCTTGTTGCTGTGTAGTAGCGCTTAAATTTTAGACAGAGAAAAAAAGAATAACTGGGAGACTCGCCCCATCCCAAATTGTTTTTCTTCCTTCAGGAGATTGATTTCTCCTTTTTAATTTAGTTTTTTTTTAGTGTCTGTACTTATGTTTTGTCGCTTTGTGTCTTTGTCTTAATGACTTATTTACGTTCTTGACTTAATGACTTAACAGGTAATTGTCTTGTCCTTTCTTCTAAATCCAACACTTTATTTACGTGTATGTTCTGATTTTATTCTTTACAATGCATTTTTATATCCATTTTCTGTTTTTAATTCAAATTGAACACAATTTTAACTTTTTTTAATGAACAACTGTTTGGCGCAGTATAGCCCATAGGGACTCTTGAATCAGTAAAAATCAATCAATCAATCAATCAACCAACCAAACCAGCTAGACAGAGCAATTATCTATGAGAAGAGTCATACGTAGTTGTGTGAGCTGTTGTTACGACTACGTACATGTGTAACCCCCAAATAAGCATTGTGCGATCAACTTAGCAGTTGCGTCTCATAAATGTCTTCTTAATTGGTGTAATATATTCATCAGCACAGATGAGCGACATTACCCTCTATCACTATGTTGGATATTAAAATTGGTGTTACAAAGCATTAAAAAATGAATATGTTGCACGTATATAAGCGAACATGTAGTGTTTTTATAGATGTAATGAATAAGTTAGCGTTTAAAAATAATCGTGTGCACTTACATACAAGTAAAATGCAGTTGAATTTTAAAATCAAAAAATTTAAAATTTTCAATAAAAAAATACTATTGCGCAAAAAATTAAAAGCAAAATCACAACGTTGAAAAGCACAAATGTGCAGAAATACTGCAGACACGTGTTTCAGCGTTACAAAAAACGCCTTTTTCAATGCAAAAAAATATGAGCTTATGGATGCAAAGATATCAGACACTGCGCATTTGAGCTTTTCAACGTTGTATTTTCGTTTTTAAATTCAAATTTGTCTGAAACAATAGCGTGAAGTAGCAAAAATAGTTTACTTCCTACAATGACTACATAATTGCAAGGTAATATCAATAATGTTTCCTACACGGATTACCGATTACAGGATTTCCCGGCAGTTCTGTCCAGAGAGATTTAACGGGAGCAGGAATGTCCTCAAAGCGTCAATTACCCATTTTTCCTTTAACCCTTTATGTGGAAAATTAATTACAAAAATTTCGAAAATCAGTAGGGTCTAAGGCCCCCTACGCCTTAGGGTTCCTAAAAAAACTGTTTCTGATCACAGGTACCATCTGTCGGCCTCTCAGAGAATTACAAGGATTATATAGGAGCATGATTATAGCCATATAGGATTCATAATAAATCTGATATCTTTTAACAAGAAATTCTTGTATATATATATATATATATATATATATATATATATATATATATATATATATATATATATATGTATATATATATATATATATATATATATATATATATATATATATATTAGGGTGTTCCAAAAAAAACGAAAGTCGGAATTTTGTAACGCATACCCTCTTATTTTTTTCCTTTTACATCAAAACAATTGTAAAAAAAGTTTCATGCAATTTGAACAACGGTAACCCGTGCCGACTTGCGTCCGAAAATGCGAACTTGCCCTTTTTCACTGGGCCAAATGGAAAAAACATTTTTCGGAAATTCAAAATTTCCTGTTGATAAAACGCTTCCTCTAGATCCCAATATGTCCCAAAAAATCACTTATCCAAATTGAAAAATATTTAGATACCCCAAACGCGGCTTAAAATTTATAATTTTCTTCAAAAAAATAGCTTTTTTTCTATGTATTTTGTAAACAACGAAAGATTAATTTTAAGATATTATCAAGATGAAAAATATGAAGCATAAAGTATATAATTAAAGCTAAAGATTAGTTTTTTCTCTTATTTTATATTTATTTCCCCCTTAAATTACTCAAAATTAAGGTTTTTTTCAAGTTTTAAGTTAAACTTTTTCACTTTAAGTACCACATTTTTTTCAAGAGTACATGCTGTACTTTCTACTTAATTTGTGCTTTATTTACGTTGGTTTTTAATTTCAATTATATTTCAGCACAAAGATTATTTGATAATTTTTCGTGTGGGGCAAAGTGAAATAGTTCAATTTACTTGCCTTTTTCAAAAGGAACAAATGGGAATTTTGTTCTAAAAATTTTTGTATATAAAGAAGGTATAATGTTTTTTTGATAATACTTTCGTTGAAATATTATTTTTTATCTTTGGCAGTCATTTTGAACTTTAAAAAAATGTGAAAAATTTTCACTTCAAAAAAACATCGGGCAAAGTGAGAAATAAAATATTTTTGTAATGAAAATTTTCCAATTCGACGATTAACAGTAATTTTCATCAAATGAAAGCATAAATAAAGAAAAAAATAATTATTAACGAAAAATAAACGAATGAGCAAGTAAATGAATAAATGAATTACTTAATGTGTGAGAAAAAATAAATGAGTGAATAAAATAGAGAACGAATAAGAAAATGAGTTAATGAATGAGTAAATAAGGATGTAAAAGAATGTTCATGAATTAATAAATGAAGAAATACGTGAGTGTGATTTAATAAATGAATGAATAAGTACACGAAATGAACTATTTCACTTTGCCCCATCCACTTTGCCCCGCATGTACCTGACAAATTACATTGAACATTAAAAATTAAAAAAAGCCTAATTTTAACTAAAAAAAGAACTGCACTGGATATCAGTAGTTCTCAATAACTAGTTTGGATGATAATTACAAAAATCTTATCCTTATATAATATCAAGAAAAAATTTTGAAAGACCACGAATATTACAATAAAGGTATCAAATTATTCAGGCTCAAATTCAGACTCTCCTTTCTAAATATATATTTTAAAATGATATTTGAAGACATTTCAGTCCGCGGCCCAAATGAGAGAATATTTTTAAGGGGGAGGGTGGCACTTTGGAAAAAAAAAAAAAAAACTCCAACTCCCCCATCTCTTTGAGGGCTCTTCCCCTAAAATTTTGGAAATTATAGTCCTGAAAACGCAGTTTAGACGTTCTCTTAGAGGACCTTCATATTAGGTGGAGGTTTGTTACTAGAAATCATTTCCAAAATTACTAAAGAACATACTTTCACATGAATTAAAAAAAAAGAATGTAGTGGTATTTAAAATGGAAAAAATTAACTTAAAACTTGAAAAAACCGTAACTTTGAGTAATTTCCAGGAGAAATAAATATAAAATGAGAGAAAAACTTATATTTAGCTCTAATTAAATACTTTATGCTTCATATTTTTCATCTTGATAATTTCTTAAAATTTATCTTTCGTGGTTTACAAAATGCGTAGGATGAAGCTATTTTTTGAAGAAAATTATGGATTTTAAGCCTCGTTTGGGGTACCTAAATATTTTTTAATTTGGATAAATGATTTTTTGGGACATGTTGGGATCTAGGGGAAGCGTTTTATCAACATGAAATTTTGAATTTCCGAAAAAAGTTTTTTCAATTGGGCCTAGTGAAAAGGGGCTAGTTCGCATTTTCGGACGCAAGTCGGCACGGGTTACCCTTGTTCAAATTGCATGAAACTTTTTTTACAATTGTTTTGATGTAAAAGGAAAAAAATAAGAGGGTATGCGTTACAAAATTCCCAACTTTTCGGTTTTTTTTGGGACACCCATAATATATATATATATATCGATATATATAAATATATATATATATATAATAATATATATATTTCTCATCTCGAAAACAGCTCTAACGATTTTGATAAAATTTCGTACTTAGATAAAGTTTTGGTTTCTGAGTTCATTTACATCAGCGTTTTTTTCTGTAAAAACGCGAGTTTTTATAAAAAACCCGTTGTTTGTCCCTTCATTAAAAGTTTAAAAAGCTTTCTTTCGCCATTTTCTTTACGATTACTATTTTTAGCCTACTTTCCCGTTAAAAATAAAAGAGACGAAAAAAGCATTAAAATTGGCTTAATGCATCTAAAAAATGTCGCCAAGTCCAAAAAATATCGCCAAGTCCAAAAAAATATCGCCAAGTAAAAAAATATCGCCAAGTAAAAAAAGTCAAAAAGAAACAAAAAAATGAAATAAATATCGAAAAATTAAAAAATTTGAAAGTAGGGTATTGAGATGGGGAATTTGTGTGTCTGTCGGTCGGTCTGTCGGTCTGTCTGTCCCCCCCTAATAACTTTTGAATGAACATTCCGATTTGGACAAACTTTTTTTTGTTGGAAAGATCTCGGCGAGTACAGCTCATTCCATATTTGATTTTTCGATTTGAACAATTTTTGGTGCAACTTTAAACCGTTCAAACAACCTGGCCCGCGATATTAACTTTTTAGTTAACAGTCCGATTTGAACAAACTTTTTTTTGTTCGAAAGATCTTTTCAAGGGTACTTCATTCCCGTATCTACATTTTCGATTTGAACAATTTTTCGTTCAACATTGAACCGTTCAAACAAGCTCTCACCCCTAATAACTTTTGAGTGAACCGTCCGATTTAAACAAACTTTTTTTTGTTCGAAAGATCTCGGCAAGGATACTTCATCCCCGTTTTTAAATTTCCGATTTGAACAATTTTTCGTTCAACATTGAACCGTTCAAACAAGCTCTCACACCTAATAACTTTTGAATGAACAGTCCGATTTAAACAAACTTTTTTTTGTTCAAAAGGTCTCGGCAAGGATGCTTCATTACCGTATTTAAATTTTCAATTTGAACATTTTTTTTGTTCAACATTGAACCGTTCAAACAACCTTTCCCCACATAATAACTTTTAAGTGAACCGTCCGAATTGAATAAACTTTTTTTTGTTCGAAAGATCTCGGAGAGGCTCATTCCTATATTTCACTTTTCAATTTGAACCATTTTTCGTTCAATGATGAACCGTTCAGAAAAAATTTTAACATGAGCGCCTACGGAGAAATTTAAATTGAATGTTGATTCTGAACTTCAAGGCGGATTTCCTTCAAACTAACTTTGTAAGAAAATGGTTTTGATAAATAATGTATTGTAAAGTACTTTTCTGAATAATCTTCTGTGAGGACTCTGATTCCGACTCCGACTCCGCAAACATGGCGGAAATGCAGGCTCAGAAAAAATGACTGACTGGGCAGACGATTTTTTGTTTATTTATTTATTTGTTTGTTTAATTTATTATTATTATTTTTTTTATCAGACGATTTTTTTTTGTTAACAAAAATTTTTCATTCACGAGAGCATTTTATTCCTTATTTATATTTAACAACTGGCAACGGATTAAAAATGAAATTCAAGACATTTTATTAACGAACAAGTTTTTTTTCTTTCTTTGATAAAATGTGTTTTGAAGTTCTTTGTACTTTTATTTTATTTATTTATTTTTTTTTCTTTTGAAAACGATTGTGGAATTTTTCTACGGAAGAACTATAACAGTTACATTCTTTAAAAGGTGCGACAAAACTTTATTGACTCGTTTATTTACTTTTTACGTGTCTATTTTATCTGATGAGAGGGGTATATTTTGCTTTCAGAAATCAGCTTTAAGTGCTATAAAGATATGTTTGACATAATTTTTAGTTTCAGATAATCAAGAGAATATTGATCAGACGCTACAATGCCGATGTCGATGTACGGGAAAGTAGGCCTCGTTTAGTTTCTTGACAGGATCCTTCTTGTTGTTGACGGTGGCTCATAGGCAACCCACGTGTTACTTAGTAACTAATGGCATTTTCATCTATTAACCACATCACGGCGGTAAATTAAAATTTTTATAGAATTTGGCAAACGAATTTTGGCGACATTAGAATTGTTATTGTTTTTGAAATGAAGGGGCGAGTGGATAAAGGGGATATGTGACATTTGAATTTTGCCGATTTACACAAATTCAAATTAGTTTGTGTTTAATTGTGTTAACTTACTAACATAATTGAAGGGGCAAGTGAATAGAGGGGATATGTGACAATTTTTTTAAATGTCTAGAAAAAGCTTTAAAAAAATTACCTTATCACCTTCATCCATGGTAAAAAGTAAGTGTTTCCAGAATTGTTACATACTACCTTTATCCACTTGCCCCTTAAAATGTTAAAGAGATCGATCAAAATAAAGTTATTGTGGTTGATTTTACAGTGCGCATCGTAAAAATAAGGTTGTGATGTCTTGTCCAAATAAGGTTGTGTTTTTTAAAATAAAATTGCTTGACTATAAAAGAGCAATTTGTATTTAGGAGTAATAAATGTTGCACTAAATTACGACAAAGCAATTTATAAGAAATTATTCTGGTGATAATATTGATGAGCAATCATTCGGAATTAATTTGCAGACAATTGAATCCCCTTAAGCTGTTCATTAAATATTTGTCGTTGTTAGAGTGCAGGTGGCATAAGTCTAACTTTTATAGAAAGTTAATTGTAACTTGTTTTGAGATAAATTTAAGTGAATTTTATATCCGATTGGTTTACTAAAATAAATTCAAATATAGCAAGATGGTTACAGAGTAAATGATGCTTCCTTTAGCAGAAAATACCCGTTGCTGGTCCAATCAGTGGCATGGAAACAGACTCACGCCAGTGATTCTCATCTGAACAACAGTTTCGCTAAGCGTTTAAAATTTTCTTACCTTTCGTCCTTGAAAACTGCGCCTCGCTCTCGCGAACCATTCCACTTAAAAAAGGGGTGATGGGTTGTGGGTGGGAACTTTCCGAAGTTTTCAATTTGAAACTTGCATTTGCTATCCTTTTGACACAATCAACTAAACTATGTATTTGAAATTAGCATCGTTCTACGTTGTTTGATACGGCTAAAAATGCTTCTTATTATTATTTCCCTTATTGTTATCTTACCTATCACCCCTATTTTGGTACGATCAGAGAAGACCTGACGCATGCGTAGATACGGGGAAGGTTTTACCTACGAAAATCAGATAATACACAGCTTTTTAAGGAAATAAATATAGACAGCCGTGTGGTTAAAAATGCTTTTTTGAAATATTAGAACCTGTTAAATTTGGTACAGAATTTTCCTCAATTGTACATACACTGAATGAAGGAAATAAAGAGGAACTCATACAAGTCCACATTGAACTCAATTTAATAAATATTTGACTTACATCACTGTCCTTCTAACCAGCATTTTTCTCTAATTTAATCAAGGAAAGTTCATTACGCTCGTAACGCAAATCATTATACGTAACCTAAGACATACTTTTGATGAAACAAAAATTGACTGTGCAATTTTATTTCAACAGCAGGGAATCTGATGAACGATAATTTCCTCCGATAAATTTCATTCATATTGTAATTTCATTTCTTTTCTTTCCAATTACATTGACTTTTTTTAATCTCTTGTGATTGAGTTGTGGCATTTTCCTTTCAGGAGAAATAAATGGGACAATTACGTAGATATCCGTTGAAAAAATATAATTGCTGTGAAAATAGAAATAATATTAAGATAATGATGAAGGATCTACTTTTTTCACAATATTTGTCTTGATGATGTTATTATCGATTAGTTGTGTCATAGAAACAAGGTGTCACAATAAATATTTACTCTGGAAATCACGCAAAACAAGTAACTAGACTTATCCGAACGTAATCGATCCTTTTAAATATAGAAAGAGTAATAATGTTTGCCTTTGTAAGCCCCCTAAGGTCGGGGGGGGGGGGGTATTACACGCCCAAAAAAATTTAAATTATGTTGTAATTTGGCTTTTGTAGATTACGTTGTGAATCCCTCTATTTTTTCCAACGCAAATGGCAAGGAACTGAGCATAACAGAGTTGAATGGAATCGGTTTGGTTATGGTTTGAGGTGCGATAAACACCACAGAGCCAAAAGTTATAATTTTATCTTTGTGATTTTTATTTACCTTTTTTTAAAAGACATTTTTGCACTTATTTTTGTTGCATATTTAAATCAATTATTTTTTTATAGAGCGTGGTTAATTTGCAATTTTGTCCTATTATAGTTTTGTACCAAAGTTATAAATTAACCACGAAAAACATATGACATTTGTAATTTTGTCATATTATAGTTTTGTACCAAGCGTCGGCTTTCCGCGCCGATAACCCGGGTTCGATCCTGCAGTTGGCCAGTCGGCGGATTTTCGAGATGCAGAAAATCTTCGGCGCCCATGTCGTATGATTATGCGGCATGTAAAAGATCCCTTGGGGTATTCGTTTGGCTTTGAATATCCCTAGGCAAAATTAAATCCTAGTGCTCTTTCGCATCAAAAAGAGCCCAGGTGCCTCCATCTGGCAGCAACTGGGCGTCAAAATTCTCATGGTAATGGCATTCCGCCGATTCTGGTGCTACGTGAAAGAATGGATGCTTAATTGGGGGATCGTACTGGGTCTGCAAAAGGTTGTGCCTCTACTGCAGCCACATTAAAAAAAAAAAAAATTGTACCTTAAATTGGGTTCAAAATTTTTGTAATGTTTAAAAATCTGGCTCTTTATATGTGTATGTACACTTGAGGTGTAATCTTTCTCTTGTATCTATGCCACCCCCCTTCACGTGCCCGTTTATCTTGTCGTGGTAGGGGTTGGGGGGGGGGGACTTGAAATGTTTTAAGTCCGGGGCGAGCTCTTGAGCGGAGTAGTGACCCCATTTGCTCAAACAAAATGTCAGCGGAAAGGGATTTACTTCCCTTCCTTCCCTCATCACACTTTCCAAATTTCGGACGAAATTGTCAAATGTAAAAAATTATAACACGAGTTGATTATGTTGTGTTGAAATGAAATCTATTCCAGCTTTTTAAATAAACCTTTACTTAAACGCTTTATAACAAACAATTCTGTACGTTTTTATACTACGTATTGAAAGTGTACACTCCCAAAGGAAGATGAACACATTATTAATGGAAATAAGTAACCGTAATTATGTTTGCGGAATTCATAATCTAAGGTTGTAAGTTTACTTTGACTCCAGATTATCACCATTCTGTCCTACAAGAAACTTTATAAAATGAGTATGAAACTAAAGATTCTCTCAAAAAAAATTGCTCCGAAACGAAATTGTTTCGTAAAAGTAAGGAAAAGTTCCTTTCCCCCTTCTTGTTCTAAGTTTGCTACCATTTGAACATTACATCAGTTCCAACAAAATCTTACGTAAAAGAAAATTTCAAAGAAACAGATTCTTTATTATACATTCAAACATAGTTCAAAAAAATCGTGAATCATTCAAGCTTTTTTTTTCTAAATAAAAAGCAGATGTCGCTAAGGATTGCAAATTTAGCTCGTAGTCGAAAAGGATCTGTGGTATGTTATGAAAGTAGTTTTATAAACAAGAAGTTCTGTCAAGAACTAAACGAGCCTACTTTCCCGTACATCGAAATCGGCATTGTAGCATCTGAGCAATATTCTCTTGATTATCTGAAACTGAAAATTATGTCAAACATACCTCTATAGCACTTAAAGCTGATTTCTAAAAGCAAAATATACCCCTCTCATCAGATGAAATAGACACGTAAAAATTAAATAAACGAGTCAATTAAGTTTTGTCGCACCTTTTAAAGAATGTAACTGTTATAGTTCTTCCGTAGAAAAATTCCACAATCGTTTTCAAAAGAAAAAAAAATAAACAAATAAAATAAAAGTACAAAGAACTTCAAAACACATTTTATCAAAGAAAGAAAAAAAAAAACTCGTTCGTTAATAAAATGTCTTGAATTTCGTTTTTAATCCGTTGCCAGTTGTTAAATATAAATAAAGAATAAAATGCTCTCGTGAATGAAAAATTTTTGTTAACAAAAAAAAAATCGTCTGCCAAAAAAAAAATCATAATAATAATAAATTAAACAAAACAAATAAATAACTAAACAAAAAATCGTCTGCCCAGTCAGTCATTTTTTTCTGAGCCTGCATTTCCGCCATGTCTGCGGAGTCGGAGTCGGAATCAGAGTCCTCACAGAAGGTTATTCAGAAAAGTACTTTACAATACATTATTTATCAAAACCATTTTCTTACAAAGTTAGTTTGAAGGAAATCCGCCTTGAAATTCAGAATCAGCATTCAATTTAAATTTCTCCGTAGGCGCTCATGTTAAAAATTTTTCTGAACGGTTCATCATTGAACGAAAAATTGTTCAAATTGAAAAGTGAAATATGGGAAGGAGCCTCTTCGAGATCTTTCGAACAAAAAAAAGTTTATTCAATTCCGACGGTTCACTTAAAAGTTATTAGGTGGGGAAAGGTTGTTTGAACGGTCAATGTTGAACGAAAAAAATGTTCAAATTGAAAATTTAAATACGGTAATGAAGCATCCTTGCCGAGATCTTTCGAACAAAAAAAAGTTTGTTTAAATCGGACTGTTCACTCAAAAGTTATTAGGTGTGAGAGCTTTTTTGAACGGTTCAATGTTGAACGAAAAAATTGTTCAAATCAAAAATGTAGGTACGGGAATGAAGTATCCTTGAAAAGATCTTTCGAACAAAAAAAAGTTTGTTCAAATCGGACTGTTCATTCAAAAGTTAGTATCGCGGGACCGGTTGTTTGAACGGCTCAAAGTTGAACCAAAAATTGTTCAAATCGAAAAATCAAATATGGGAATGAGCTGTACTCGCCGAGATCTTTCCAACAAAAAAAAGTTTGTCCAAATCGGAATGTTCATTCAAAAGTTATTAGGGGGGGACAGACAGACCGACCGACAGACAGACACATAAATTCCCCATCTCAATACCCTACTTTCAAATTTTTAATTTTTCGATATTTATTTCATTTTTTTGTTTCTTTTTGACTTTTTTTTACTTGGCGATATTTTTTTTACTTGGCGATATTTTTTGGACTTGGCGACATTTTTTGGACTTGGCGACATTTTTTAGATGCATTAAGCCAATTTTAATGCTTTTTTCGTTTCTTTTATTTTTAACGGGAAAGTAGGCTAAAAAAGAAGGGCTTCGCAAAATTTATATGCCGTGATATGGGTGATTCTACGCTATTTGAATTTAGACGGCCAATGGAAAAACTTCATGTAAAACTGATTTTATTAATGTTTTTGTATGCTTAAGCATTACAGACTATTATCTTTTATATGGACCACCTAATTAATTAACTACAATTACTTTATTTTAGCATTTATAGCTGAAACTAGTCATAAATGTATACTCCGCTGTTCTGTCCAAATACGAGTTTTTACACAAACATGATCGACGTTCAATTTTTGCTCACTTGGCAAAATGTTTTTTGACATAATCATACACTTGCATTAACAGAGAAACATATTTCATCAGTAAACATTGAAAAAATATTATTTTAAAAAAATACATTTTTCAACGGGTCATATCAACAGTGGCACCCTCACCTGGTGAACTTCAAAGACTGAAATTTAGCATAAAAAATGCATAAGGATGATGTTGATTGCGAATAACCAGTGTAATACTGAGTAAAGTTAAAAGCAAGAGAACAGGTTTAAAAAAAATTCAAATATTATTGTATCGGTTCTCGTTGAAAGTGCCTCAAAGCGTACTGGGCCAGTCGCTGTTGTATTTCCCCTGGTAAGTATAACTTTTTATATTTCATCGTTACATAAGTGTGCGTATGTATAATGTAATGCTTATTGTGTGCAGACATCACGGTTTACGTGAAGTTCTGGTAAGAAGAAGGCATGATGTTGTTTTTATAGATAATGCGTGATTTCGTCACTTCTCTGGCATCACTCCCCTGGCAGTTTTGTTCTAAAAAAAAGGTAAATATACATTAAAGCCGTGTTTTCGTTTTTAATCTTAATTGCCCTGTGAAAGCTATTTGAATGAACGTAAATAATGTGAGAAGTGTTTTTATTTGGGATTTGCGGTGCGACCAGGGACGTCATTTGAAGTTTTTCCAGGGGGGGGGGCAAAGGGTCCAAACACAATGCAATTTCACCGAAAAACATCAAAAATCACGCCCACTTATATGTAAATACATTGACTTCTCAGAGCCAGGGGGGGGGCAATTGACCCCCTGCCCCCCCTGAATGATGGACCTGGGTGCGACTTGTATGCAACATGTCGTGTTTTCAAGATTGATTTTTTTTTTTATTACAACGCGAAGAATTTTTTTTTTGAATACAGGTCTTATAGAAATGAGTCCATACTCTGATTTCATACTGAAAAATAAGTGAAATAATAGAAAATCAAACCAAAATTCTGTCAATAGTGTCACTCCCCTGGCAACCCATTTTCCCCTGGTATCGATAACCCTCCCCCCCCCCCAAATTGAAATTTCTTCTAGTCCTTACGACTACAGTCATAAAAATAATGGCTACTAGTGATATAATGAGTGTGAAATTAAACATATTATTTTTTCTTTCGGGACACAACAAACACATTGACCGTAGAATCAACCATATCTATCTTTATTTCTCCTTTATGATTAAACAATATGGAATTGGATATTAAAAATTGATTGTTTAAAATGTTTTCTGTTTAGGAACCCATGAATAAAATTGAAGTTAAAATGCACATTTTATCAACGTTCTATTATTCCCTATAAAAATCCAATCTAGAGATATTTTCAAATATAAATGCAATGTTCTCTTAGCTTTTACACTCCTTACATTTAATTATGAATAAGGTAAATAACTAAGCCCTAAAATGTGACATTGATACCTGCCAGCGAATGTCTTTAAAATCGGATTGTACCTAAGTCGATATCTACTTCACTTTCGGTTACATTATTAAAAATTTAAACTCGGAGGCAGAGCCGCAACAGAAAGTAATCCTTCTTATTATAAATTCAAACTCGTTATTCTTCGGAGAGAGAGAGACATTTTGTTCCTTAAAGAAAAGATCTATGTCCGCCATATTTTTAGGCTTTACAGAAGATTAACGAGACACGGGAAAGAGATAGGGTCTTGTTTGGCGAACAAAATAAAGAACGAGAAATTTGTAAGGATTTAACGAATTTCCGCTCCTAAAAGCGGTCATTAGATACAGGATGTAACTGAACCTGCATTTTTAATAGGAAAAAGTAACTGCATAATTTAAACTTTAAAGAAGAGATTTTACGCAGGTAAAATTCGAAGTTGTTTTCTTCATTTGATGTTGTAAGTTGTATAGTTTGTTGCACTGATTTTTTTTCTAAGTCTCTTGAGTTAAATAATTAATCGATTTTTTTTTCTTTATCTTCTTTTAGTGGTTTCAGTAAGGGGAAATATGTCTTTTCGATACATTTTGGAACATGTTTCCAAACAACAACAAAAAAAGGCTCTTTTGCCACAAATGTGGTTTCATTGAAAAACTACTGCAACATACAGCAAATTGAACTAATTTTCTAAAATTTAGATGCATTGACCGATAAAAACTTTACGCTTTTTGTTATTATCTATTTTATAAAGGGCTCGTTTCCATATTGCGTTCAGTCGTGTTTTTTTTTTATTCTTGAAGAAATGAGATTTTGCTGTGTAAGATTCACTATTCAATTTGATGAAAAGGTAATTTGCCGATCTCAGTCAGATCCCTCGTAAATGGAAAGAAAACGAGGCAACTATAAATGCTGCACAGTTCATTGTACAAAAAGCGAAATGGACACCGACAAAAGAGTTCAGAAAGATACTTAATATTTTTGCTGTAAGTGTAGTGTAATACTTTATCTCGGACAATACTTTAAAAATGAAGGGGAGAGTGGATATAGGTGATATGTAATATTTGATTTCGGCCGATTTACACAAATATTAGTGGGTGTTCAATTGTGTTAACTCACAAACACAATTGAAGGGGCAAGTGAATAAAGGTGATATGTGACAACTTTTTAAATTTCTAGAAAAGCTTTCAAAAAAAAAAAAAAAAAACCTTTTCACCTTTATCCATGGTAAAAAGTAAGCTTTTCCAAAATTGTCACATATCACCTTTATCCACTTACCCCTTCAAATTATCTCACTTGTGACAAAGTTCCACTGTTTGATACTGATAGGCCGCTGTATCTCGGTTAGACGGTATTAATCATCAATGACATAGGCTCAAAACTGTCTCTTATAAATTCAGAAATTAAAAATATCTCTCCCACCATGCATCAGTTGCATAGGTAAGCTTTGAAGGAAATGGTATTTAAATTACAAATGAAATCAATATATTTCATGATTTTTTTTCTCTCGATTGAAATAGCCATCATCGTCAAGAGTGAACGATAGGTCCTCGTCGTACAACTAGTAATTAACTGAAATGAGAGAAAATGGGGATTCTTTAGCAACTCTTTTAACCAAAATCTGCTCTGAAAAAAACCTCGATTTTCCTCAAAAGTAAATTACACAAAATAACTGTGCCCGCATTGTAACGGAAGAAAATAATTATACTCATCTGCCCACCTAGTTTTCTTTTCCGATGAAGATGCGCTTTTTTTCGCTAATTTAATTCTTTGAAATAGGTTTTTCCGATTCTTATTTAGAAGCATTACGTTTGTTTTCCGTAGTTCCTACTTATAAGGCAGAGGTAATTAAAAAGTACAAAATATTTAAAGAAAGTAAATAAAACTTGTGGGATATAATTTTCTTCAGTTTATTTCTCTCATTAGAAAAACATATTTAAAATAGAATAGCGTTTTAAATAACCATAAAAATATTTTTGATACATAATTATCGAGGCCTCAATAATAGGTTTTCTGAAAAATATGTATATATATCATTTTTTAATGCGTAGGCGAAAATATGTCTTGCTGAAAATGGAGCCTTTGGTATGATATGAGCTCTGAGTAAGAGTTGTATGTGTCCAGTTTTGAAATGTTTTAAAAAGTTTGTAGTTTTATGTCCATTATATTTTAGATAATTCTAGTCCTGACATCTCTTCATTTTTTACATAAAACCATCGTTTGGCGCAGTGTAGCCTATTAAGGCTCTTGCGCCAATAAAATCAATACAACCAACAACCAACCAATTGAGTAAGAGTTCAGTTACGATATAAATCATGGTGCACCCTAGCAAGAAGTGACAAGTCAAAAAATCATAATTTTCTGATTTTTGTATAAAACAGATCAAAACATTGTGTTCTTTTATATCGAAAAGTGTCACAACTGAAGTTTTGATAGTTTCCGCTAGGTAGCGTTAATAGTGACACAAGTCAAACTAAAAATAAATATAAATGGGCGATTCTCTGTAAACTGGTGATTCGCTGTCCGGACCGAGAATTTTAAAAATAATAAAGTGTAATAAAGTAATTATTGCTCTTAATACAAGCAAAGCATTAATACACTAGGTGGCCAAAAGTATCCGGACACTTTCAAAAATTCACATTTTTACATATAGCTCGAAAAATAAGAGATCAATTGTTCTTTAACTTTAGTCATACAAAATATAGGCTTCACCGAACATTTCCAAGTTGAAATTAAATTACCCTTGCATTTGGGGGACGACAAGAAGGGGGGTTGAAAGTAAAACCGCTTTTTGACCATAACTCTTCGAAAATAGCTCGGAATAAGCTGTCAATTTCAGTAATTAATTAGCATACTATGTATAATTACTGTACAAATTTTTATGAACGTACCACTCTTACTTCCGAAGATATGAAACATTTTTTAAAAAATGGCAATTTTATTTGAAGGGTTTTTGCTTATAACACGCAGAGTTTTTGATCAAACCTTATCAAAACTTCACGAAAAATGACAAAATACAAGAGAAAGAACGTACTAAAACGGTAAATAAAAATATTAAAAATCTGATGAGATATGAACGTTAAAAGGAAATATTTTTTCACGGCGCATGCGCGAGCGACAGAAATTTGTAACTACAAAAATATTGTACTCTGATTTATACTTCATCTTATAAAAAAAGTTTCAGTTGAATATCATGAAAATTGAAAAAGATATCAGCGATCTAGTGAGCTGTATTTCATTCATTCGCAGACAATACATAAAAAGTGAGGGTCTGTCCACGAAGAGCTATATTTAAATTAAAGGTTATTGCGTCATCGTTCAAAAACAACGTTTCAGGGGGTGTCCGGATGCTTTTGGCCACCTACGTATAAGGTCTTTTTGGCCGAATGGGCGAAATGTGACTTCTATGCCGAATATAAATTTTCAAACTGTATACAAGTTAACATTGAAGAAAATGCTCAATTGTCACCACACTATTTGTGGAGAACCCCTTCCGTAGTTTAACTTCTAGGCAATATTTGAAAAAACCTATTAACACTACATAAATTTGGCAACTAATATCTAAAAATAGAATACTGCAACTATCTCTTTTTCATGAAATAAGGTCTAATTACGTATTTCTGAAACTTAAAATTGTCATGTAAATTCCGTCCGGAGATTTTTCAAACAGTCCTTGTCACAAATTCAAAGCTCCAATAGAAAAAATGTTACTCTTGCAAATGCTTTTTGACATGAAGTTTAAAGCAATCAGTGTGAATTTGCTGAAATTGCTGAGAACGGTGCTGAACTGTCGTTGCGAAAACAGTCCTCTGGGAAGTGATTTAATTAATGTCAATTGGTTTAATTATGAAACATACTAGCGGTACCCGCACGGCTTTGCCCGTGGTATAAAATTAAAAGTTCATTTGTAAAATAATTGATATAGCAGAAAAAATGCTCTATTTCAGCTATAATTCAACTATAATTCCTTCAAAGTATGATATGAAAATCTGATATGGACCCCCACTACTTAATTTTACGTGTAAATTGCTTAGTAGATGCCTTAAGTTCTAAAATAGTGCTTAGAGTGAGCAAGATAACAATTCAAACATTTGTATCCCTAGTTTGCTACGAAACAATGCAAAAAAATGTTTTACAATGATTAATCTCCTAAATATCGCCGATTTTAATATCATTCAGTGGATTTTTCGCAAAATATCGCCAATAGCGCCAAATTGAACCCCCCCCCCCCAAAAAAAAAATTTTTTTTCGCCAAATTGGCGTCAAACACTTGGCGACCAAAAGCTTGGCGAGATATCGCCAAGTGGTCGCGCCAATTCATATCACTTTTGTCTGCATTGAAAACACTGATTTACCCCATAAAAGGGGTAAAACATCCCCTTAGGGACATTCGAATGCAACCCCAAGGAGAGGTGCACAAAAATAAGCCGAAAGAGAAAATAAGAACAATTTTGTTGCTCACAGAAACCAACAGAAATCTTACCAAAGCGCGCCAAGCGTGGTAAGCCTGACTATTTTGCGTAGTTTCTCTCGGAGCTTTCAACTCCGCGAGACACGCCAAAACGCGCCAGTTGGTGACTTTTTGAAAACGCGCCAAGCATTGTCCCAAAGCACATTTTCACCGGGAAAAAGACAGGGTTGCCAGAGAATTGAAACAGAAAAATACTACGCCTCCTCTAAAAAAAATATACTACAAAATACTACTGTTTCCAAACGTTGCCAAAATCAATATTGCTGAAATGCAAAATGTATGAAAATGAAAAAAAAATCTGCCAAATCTTTTAATTAAGTCATTAAAGTATATTGGAGACAGGGTTGCCAGAAAAATACTACGCTCCTTATTTGGGCCGAAAAAATACTACCGTAGTATCAAAAATACTACGTCTGGCAACGCTGGGAAAAGAACGAAACAAAAAAAAAAAAAAGGGGGTATGAAAACGTAACCATGGTAACAACATGAAAAGTTGATTTCCGTTGATAAAATAATTCATTTCATCTCTCTTTTCAAACAAATTTTAGAATCGTTTGGCTTGCTTTACTGAAGGTAAGACTTGAATTCCGGGATTCTACAATCAATTATTACAGCTCTCCTGATGATCGTAGAAACTTCGAAAAAACTTCATTTTATGCAGAAAATTTCAAGCTTTCGAATGACATAAGACTTGAAAATGTGTATGAAATATTTCTTCCCTATTTTATCGAATTTCCGCTAAGAATTCGAATAGAAAAAGAACAAAATGGAATTTTCGAAAAATTGATTCGAGGTGCAAAACTGCATGCTACAAACTAATTTTGTGCCAAGTGGCATGAAACTCGCTCTTACCTCCCCCCCCCCCCGTACAACTGCCGGGCACTTGGGTGCCTAGACAGTCAATTGAATCCGATGATTATTCTTTTTGGCCAGGACTGCACGTAATTACATATTCTTTTCTGTTTTAAGTTAATTTATTTTTTCAATTTTTTACTGATGCAATTAACGACTTTACATTATTTCTGTTTCATCT
Source organism: Uloborus plumipes (assembly GCA_038373865.1). NCBI lineage: Eukaryota > Metazoa > Arthropoda > Arachnida > Araneae > Uloboridae > Uloborus > Uloborus plumipes. The sequence continues at coordinate 26,237 of JAXGGA010004362.1, forward strand.
TGTTATACTAGACAGCAACTTAACTTGACACTGAACGTCACTTCGGGCGGAGCCAATAAGAGCTCACACGCAGTCAGTGATCTCCTCTAATTCGCCAAGTAGGCTGTGACGTTTTATCTAGCTCGTTTTTCATAGGCTAACGTCACGCAGACGTCACGATGTTTTTGTCAAGAAACGTTGCAGTGTAGTATAGTTGTTTTTCGCTTCCTTTTTGACACAAAAACTGAGCTATTGCACAACTAATCATTACAAATGACCACTTGAAGAATTTACCTACTACAATATAAAATGAAAAAGTAATGAAATGTTTCCCTGGTGGTTAATCATATCAGCAAATTCCCGATAATGTACGGAAAATTCTCATTTTTAGTTTTTTGCGCAATATTCTCTGCATAGTTCTGAGTGTGAGCATCTTAAAAATCAGCTATAAGTTTAATTCACAACATAATTTAGATTGAATCCTTAGTTTCAACAACAACCCTCATGCATTTACTTTTTGAATAAACTGACGTTTAACATCTTTATAATTAAAACATACATGTTTCTTTATAGAATAAATAATGAAAAATATTCATCGTTCTAAAATTTGTGTAGAAATTTAGTTTTTCGATAACTTTTTGAAAACTGGTAAAAAAATACTGTGTTTACGTTCTAATTTTATCTAATTGTTTAAAATTATATATATGTTTTAATTCCTTGGGTATTTTATGATCTTGGTCCGAGCAAATGCTACAGCTTTCGATTTAATTACATTTCTTTAAAGTCTTACATCGTTCAATTTTTTTGAGAATTCGTATGGAAAAACAATCTTTTTTTTTCATGCTTTAATTAAGTATTTTTAGAAATCGGTGAAAAACTTTGTCAACATTAAAAAATAAATTAAATTAATTTGTCTAGTAGTTTTACTTTTTTCTCTCGATTTAATTACTTTGTTTTTAGAATTTCGTAAGGAAAAGAACCACATACTTTGCACCAAACTTAATGAAATACTCCCTTTAAAAACTAGTTCTGTTTTTTTACACGTTTAAAGTTTTTTTTCTCAACCTTTTCTTACTGATAAGGAAATGAAAAACAAATGATTTTTAAGCACTAAAATTATCTGAAGTTGCAAAACAAACCAGTCTTTACTCTTTCTTTATTATCTATACTTTTACTTAAATAATTAAATTGCAGGATTTAGTCCCTTTTAAGCATTGAAAAAAGTTTCATTTTTCAATAATGAAAAATAAAAGATTCTTATAAAGATAAATTACAAAATAAATCTAAACATAAAAGATACAGCTTAATACATTAATGCCAACATTAAGTTATTTTACTGAAATAAAAGCGAATCAAGTTTATGAACTAAATTTTAAGTACATTTTTTAGCCAATAAACTATACCCTATATAAAGCGAGCAATATCATTAGTATTTTTAAAGCATGTAAAGATTTGCCATTTTATAGGAATTCACAAAAAACGCTCTTCATAGAAACTCGAATAACAAGCAATAAAAGTTAGGAACTTATCGTTGTCATGGTGATTTGTAGTAAAAAAACCACGGCATTGATTTACGGCATCCCTTATCTTCATGTACTAATTAGCTTTTAAACTTATAATCACGAACAAGTCATGTTTATCTTCAATAAATGGTGCTTGCAAGAATAAACTGGAGTTATCGCATCATAATAATCGTTTGAGTTTTATGAGAGAATAACCATTAGATAATTTATTGTATTATTATAGGAAAAAATAAATAACCTCTACTTTCTTCATCCCCTCAAAGTATATAAACGTCTAATAAGTCCGTTTAATGTTTCCGTTCGTGCCGAAGTTAGTGTACTGTGTCGGATCTATAATAGGTTTATGGGGATGGTATTAGTATCCCGTGTTTGCATTTTTCGCAACAATATACTTTAATCTCGGAAATGTTTGCTCAGATATGTCAAGAATGTATAATGACTGACTAAGTAAATAGTGAAACAATCCATTTTTTCTTCTAATGAAATCACGTGCGTTTATGTAATAGGGCATGCTTGGGACAAACTTCACCGCCAGGGAGCGCGGCACGTACAACTGGGATTGTGTCCTTCCGGTAGTTCGAGCCTAGTGCTTTTTCATTACGCGATACACTAATAAATTATAGGAATTGCTCTTTCTCAAGTGTAATACATTTTAAAGCTTAAAAAAAGGTATGATTGACGAAAAGGAGACTGTTTCCTCGTTAAAAGTCAAATTAAAAGTTTTCGGAGCTAAAGCAAGTGGTAATAAAGCGGAATTACTAACCAGGTAAGCAAGGAACATAGTTTTTTTAATAAAGATCTTTCAAAATATTGTTAAAACATTTCCTACTGTCAATTTTTTTCTTTTTTGCTGTACACAGAGTTGGAAATTAACTTTTAAAAATTTCACACGCTAAATCATCGCATTGGAACAGGGTTGATAGAAATCACGAGTTTTTAAATAGATTTTTTTTAAGTTTAAGATTAATAAGGTATGTTTGATGCTAACAAATTAAATTGTTCAAGTTATATGTCTAAATCCGATTCTTCTTTTATGTATAAATTGAAAAATACATAAAACTAAAAATGTAAATAAGAGTAATTAATAAATTAGTAGAAAATACTGTCGACGCTCGTTATAACGACCACACATTACTCAATATGACGACCAGTGGGAAAAGTCCCAATTTTATCTTCATAAACTATCCCTATAATTGTAATCTACCTCTTATAGCGACCACTCGTTATAAGGACCTTTTTCTATGGAACAGAGATGGTCGTTATATCGAGCGTCGACTGTATTTAATTACAATTTACGGATTTTTCCTTGTTTTAGATATCAAAATCGCATAAAGAATGCTTCATGTTAATTTGGATTCTTTACTCCTTCAACTACAGAATTGTTAGAGAGATATGAACTAGACTACGGGATAATCACAATAATTTTATTTTTCCTGAAAATTTTAAACCTATTTCTCTATTCAGGAGCTAAATTCAGTGATTTGTAAATGAAAACAAGTTTGGCTGTTTGTCGTTTCCAAGCCTGTTGCGAAGTTTCGATTGTACTAACCCATTAGTTGAAAAAATTATAAAAGAAATCAAATTATAAAATAATTTGAAAATATTATAGAATTATATTAACTGTGGAAATGAAGAATAAAAATAACATAGAACATTGAATTATTTTCTTCAAAAAATGATTTTTATTACTTTATTAATTTTTTTAAAGAACCGTTAAAAAAATCCATTAATAAAATCATCTTGACACCTACATCTTGACTTTTAAATCATCGCCAAGGACTAACCCCCCCTCAAATCCTTGTTCTATTAATTTACATATTTTATTTTTTAACACTGTTTTGACTTACTGAATGTAAACAGAATGTTGAAGAGGATTGTATGACAAGCTCATATTTAAATGAATACTTTAAAAGCTTAACTCCTAACAGATGAATCCCTTCTAACTCCTCACACAAACATCTTATAAAGTATAAATATAACGTTAAAAAAGCACAAATACACAGGGAAACTGCAGACACGTGTTTCGGCGTTGCAAAGAACGCCTTTATCAATGCAAAAAAAATTGTGAGCTTGTGCATCCATAAGCTGACAATTTTTTTGTTTTGATAAAGGAGTTCCTTGCAACGCCGAAACACGTGTCTACAGTTTCCCTGCGTATTTGTGTTTTTTTAACGTTGTATTTATACTTCAGATTTGTGCACAAAGGTATTTTATTCACAAACATCTCAGTCCATATATCCTTTGCAATTTTTCTTTTCAATTTTTTTGAGATCATGATTTTTTATTTTGCTTTGGTTTTTTAGTTTCGTTTTAACAGGTGCGGATCCAGAGGGGGGGCGGGTATGGGGGTCATGACCCCTCCCTTGAACTACCAAATATAGTCAACAATGTCTTTTTGGGACTTATATTTCGGAAAAAATTGCTAAATATCCCGTTTTCATACAAAAATTGCACTTTGAACTCTCGTTTTTCGAAATTGACCCAAACCTGAACCAGAAGCTGAGTAGAATTCAAATCACAATAATACAATATTATGTTTATTTTAAAATAGTCAGCCAAAATTTAAGTTCGATTTTAATAACAATAGTGTAATGCAACGCAAGGAATTATAAGAACAACATTCAAAAACTGAGTCTGACCATTTCTTATATTTTATTTATATAATACTATGTATCTAATTTTATCAATATCACCAAAACAAATTCACTATCTGAATTGCATAAAACAGAAATGACATACACTTACCGGTTTTCTTGGTCAAGAAGTCACTTTCTTTAAAATACCTGCTGCAAACTTTCGCGTACTTACTAGGGGTTTTGAAAAACGAATAGATATTATCTTTTTTTTTTTTTTTTTCACTTGAATCCGTTGGAAATGAATGGAAACATAATTCCTCACAAGCTTTGGAGGTTGCAGAACATTGAGGGACGCAGCAATTCCATGGCAGTTTAAGGTTTATATGTTCTATTACTCAGACAAAACAACGGCAGAAACCAGCAGTAGAATAACCGGAAGTGCTTAACACCCAGCGCGCAAGGAACTATGGGAATTTTAGCATGCCCTATTGCAATCATATTGCGTTTATGTGAAGATGGCTACTTTTGTCATTGAGCGTATAAGATTCTTGTATGGATGAATATACGCTATTTGAATTCCGGCCAATAGAAAAATTGTACTGTCTTTTCGTTTTTGCATAGTTAACTTGGGATAGCTATGTCATTTTAGCATTATTAGTTTAAAATAGTTGTAATTGGGCAGGCCAAAGAAGTGCACACTGACAACTTGCCTGTTGAGAACGCTTTTCTACACTTAGATTTTTTTTTTCTGGGATTTAACTGAAGATATAAAGTATTTTTGCTATCCCATATCAAAAAATGACGGAGGGAGTGGGCTTGGTTTTGTAAATCTCTACATTGTTTTTGGCGCACCCACCTTATAGATTAACACAACTTATTGTATTCAAATTATGACTGTATTAAGCAGTCCTAGTTTTTCATTCCTTAAAAAGCAATTGAAAAATCTCAGAATCTTTTACCAATTACATTTAATTCTTAATCTATATACATAAATGACTACTTTTGTATGTATGTATGTCCGGGGTAATTTTTAAAACTACTGAACCGATTTTAACCATTTTTTTTTTACCGTAGATAGCTACATTAACAGGAATCAGGATAGGCTATAATTTATTTCTAAAAAACTTAGTTTTAAAAAGTTATTATAAAAATCAGTAAATTTCATATAGTTTCCCCTTTAAATGATTAAATTTTCAGTCCATTGTTGAAAAAATTTGTTGCCTTGCAACAACAATATTAATAGTGATCATAACGAAAATTTTGAACCAAGGCTTCTCTGAAGTAAGTATGAAATTTATTGCTTTCTATATTCATCTATCATTTTTATATTCATCTATGTCAATAATCGCTAACGGGGTAAATAAAAAAAGAATTGATTTTGGCAACACATAGAAAATGTAAAATGTTATAGTCAAAAAAATTTCTTAATCACATCAGATGTTTTTAACAATTGAGTTTTCACAAATGGAATCACAAGGATAGAAACTGTAATAATGGGACTTATTTAACGTGAAATATTTGGAAATGGTTGACTCCAGTGCGATTGATACTGTAAATATATATTTATTTTAAAGGGCTATTCTCTGTAAACTGGTAATTGGCTGTCCGGACTGAGTATTTTAAAAATAATTAAGTGTAATAAAGTAATTATCGCTCTTAATACAAGTAAATCATTAACACTTTGTGGCCCAATTGTATTTGGAGTGATAACAATTTAATTTTTTTCTAGAAATTATCTAAGCGCCAAAAACACAGTCCCCTGGCTGTCCCAATCCCATAGTTTAACTGTTAAAGATAGTATTTCAAAAAACCTATTAACACTACATAAATTTGGCAATTAATATCTAAAACAAAAGAATAAAGCTATTTTTTTCTTATAAAATAAGGTATAATTACGTATTTCTAAAACTTAAAATTGTCAAGTAAATTCTGTCTGGAGTTTTTTCAAACAGTCCCCTGCAACAAATTCAAAGCTGTAATACGAAAAATCTATAACTTTTGTAAATTCCTTTTGGCATGAAGTTTAAAGTAATCAGTGTGAATTTGCCGAAATCGCCGAGAACGGTGTTGAAACGCTACTTTGCTTAGTTTGAGAGCCACCTTTGTTATGAAAGTATGCATCAGGGTCGTTGCGAAAACAGTCCTCTGGGAAGTGATTTTATTAATGTCAATTAATTTAATTATAAAACATATTAGTTATTATGTCGACCGACGACTGTGCCTAAATTTATAGGTAGTCTCGTAACTAATTATGTTCCGATAGTTTTGAAGATATCACGCAACAAAGAGCAAAAACACAGTCACCTGGTACAGTCCCACAGAAGTAGCCATTTATGTATATAGAGGTGCACTTTAATGTTGAAAAAATTATGAATGAGCTTCACTGAAGTACATATTACGTGGCAAAAACCCGGGCAGAGCCGGGTACCCGGCTAGTTTAATATAGTTAATAACTTATAAATTTGAATGTAATATGTAAGAAAACTAAGTGTTAAATTAACGTGTTCATTATTATGAAAAGTAAGTAATGTATTTAAAAAACGAAGTTACAAAGCAAACGTTTACAAAGCAAGATTTTCACAAAGTAAGTTCTTTTTTTATTAAACATCATATGAATAAATGAATATTTCTAAAGCTTCTGCAAAAAAATGCTGCTAAATTGCTTTTAAACGTACAGTCGGGCCTGCTTATTAGAATATCGGTTAAAAGAATATCTCGCTTAATATAATAAATTTTCAATTAACCAAACTGTTGTAATGTATTATTTTGATCCCGGAAAATGGCATATACCGCCCATTAAAATATTTTTTCTTGACAAAATGGCCATTTCAATAAGCAGGTTCGAATGTATTTTGAAAAAGATATCTCATCACAATGTTCAACTATCCTTTCATGACTACAAACATATTTATGCTCTTTAAGTAAAAATACTTTAGAACTCCAAAGCAGAATACTTTGTGTTGTTCTGCAACTTAAAATCATTCGACCAAAATTGTTCTGCAAGTACTTCAAGCACTGTAAGTATGGAAACGTGACCTTTTTTAAAAGGTGATCCCAAAATCAAAACTGACATACAGGTCCATGAAAGGAATATTTGTTTATTTGTTCAGTACACAGTCTTAACTGCAAAGAAAAGCATGAAATTAAGCTTTCAAGCTTATATTCTTGCAGAAAATGAAAAACCCTGTACTATGCCTCCATTCTTGGCAGCTAGCTGCCTCTGTTCCTCCAAGCATCCAGGAACTCGGAGTGCTTTGACACCACATTAGAAACAATGTTTTCACGCAGAATAAGAGCATATGGATTGATGGCTACACAAAGATGTTGAATGGCAAAATGTTGCCTTATATCGCTAATCATTTACTGATCAGTCGTGGAAGAGGGCGATTAAGGGGCATAAAACTAAGTGTAGCCAAAGATAATTTTTTTCAGAAATCTATAGGTTTTCTGCAAATATCATTTACTAAACATGTAATTTTCAAATAAATTTTGCAGATTTTGTGCCCTTCGAATTAAATTGAAACTTCCTGCAAATGTCGCAAAAATTCGACATTTTCATTTTCTGCCTAATAAGCGTAATTTGAAAGAGAATTTGAAGAAATCTACAGAAATTGTGCTAAATTTCTGCAAAATTATATCTTTACTTATAAAAGCTTATTGCAGAAAATCTGCTGAATTTCTGCAAAATTATATCTTAAGTTATAAAACCCTATTGCAGAAAATCTGCCTTTTCTGCAGAAAAATTTTCCTCACATTTGAACGGAATTGTTCTGCAGTTCAAGTATCTGTTCTGCGACGTACGTTCCAAATTTAGCAGTATTCTGCTTTGGGGCTTGAGAATATTTCTTCTCAGAGCTAAGCCCCGAAAGATACATTCCACTTTTAAAATAAAATTTGTATTCAAAACCCATTTATCAGGGATAAGATATATACATAAAGTGCAAATTACTTTGCTGAACACGTATACATTGGAAATTGAATCACTGTAGGGTGTTATCGGTAGCGAAAATTTGAATAACTTTCAAAATAATCATTTTGAAATTTTATTTGCATTAGTTCGTAAATTTTTCACGTTTTTTGGAGCATAATCTAATTTCTCTATTTTATCCCTCTGTCCCATGAGAAATGTTTTGTTTTCGTAATGTTAAAGAAATGGGATTCTGTAATGGCAGTGAAATAATGACGTTTTTGTGGACTTATAAATCGTGGGGTGAATATTAAAACTAGAGTCCATTCGCGGGTGAGATAGACTAAAAGTAAACAAACAGGTTTCCAGAAGGTTTGCCCCTATACTACTTTTGGGGATTTCCTGTGACAGGAAAAAAAAGTCAACCGATAGGATTCGCATTTGCCGTCTGTTTGACGCCAATTTATTCTTGTCTAAGCCAAACACGTGATTAACGAAGCCAAATGCCGCAAATCTTTGTGAACATACAGTGTAGCTGTTCCGCGAATGAACTGTAGGTAACTACTAGATATGGGACGAAGAATCGGCATGGCCGAAGTATGAGATGTGATTCGGCCTATGATAAATTATGTTGTAAATATTCATTTTGTAATTATAATTACATAAAATATTTTCCTTTAAGTTATGCACAATTATACCATATAATAAATATAGAAGAAAATTATATTTAATTAAAATAATTGTCTGTATTAAACATTTGGAACCAGATGTTTGTCCATTAATTAACAGTAACCTACATGCAGTAAATTACAGTGACTATTACAGAATACTAATCAAACACTTCTTACAAAAAGAAAAAGGTTATTTTATTTAAAAATTACTCTCTCGGTGAAAATAAAGCGTAGCCGTATATTTGCTTTTTAATGCTGTACGTTAGTTGATCTTTAGGAGCACAAAGGATGGGATTAGAGAGGTTTAGTATCTTTTGCCTAGTGCGTCATATTCTGTAATATTCGGCTGTCGTCACTCTAATGTGAGCAATGCATCTAAATTTATATGTAATAATTAGGAGCAAATGATGCTAGAAACTTCGAAAAGTATGTCCTTAACTTGTAGCACATTATTATTGATTCTTACATTATTTCTTGTACTAGTTAGACCTGTGCAGAACTTCTGCTCTCTTCACCTTTACAATTATTTTCCAGGGCATACAAAGCTTGTGGATGCTCTTTTACCCGAGATCATTGTTTTGGAACAATAGCTGGGTTACTTAAAGCCTATGCGGCGTCATTGGTCGTCTCCAACTTAGGGGCGGAGCGAATGCTGCCCTGTTCTGCGTACTATTAAGGCTGCGGTTATGATGCACAAATTCCTGCTGTCCTGCTTAACTCCGGAGTTGCCAACAACATTAAAAAGCCAAAGTGGCTCTCTCAAGCGATAGTTATAGTAGTAAAACCGTCAAAGTTTGCATTGTAACGCGAATAACTTTGTACGTGTGGGTCATTTTCAAAATTTGCTTACTTTTGCTGTCCGGAGGTTAAAAAGACGATTTTGAAGCATAATTTATATTTTAAATTCAATGCGAACAATTATTTTCTGCAAGAAATACTCCCGAAAAATTCTATCACTCAACAAATTACTGAAATTTATTTATTTTTATATAAGCCTTTAAAAATGAGAATCAAGGCAAAAACACTTGTCCATTTCCAATTTTCGCAAGTTCAACTATTTTTTTCCTGTACTTTTCCTGTATGGTCAAAAAAAGTAAATGCAACATATTATTTTTATATATTGACTATTAGTATATGGTATTCATAATAAATATTGACAATAGTAATTTTATTTCAATAAGAAATGTATGAATATATTTTGTCAAGTTCTTGTCAAGTCCGTTACATTAAGATTATTTTAGCTAAAAAAGGTATTTATTGAAGTCAAAAGATGGTAACACGTATTCAGTTAACTTAACAAATTAGTGACGTAACTATTTTGTACCATTTTGTTTCCCTGAGTCGAGAAGTATTGCTGTGGCGTTTCGCACAAAATTTCTTCCAGGTGCGTATTTTTATTCTTTGTCAAGTCCGTTACCAAAGATTTTAGTATTAATTTTTACTTTTTCTCAACTTTTACCCCTAAATATTGTTTATTATACAACTCTAAGAAAATGCATATTGTTGTTCAATTTTTAAATTCGACAACCTAGCCATAATTTGACATTTTGGTTGAAATTGTCAAGTCCGTTACTGACAAATCCGTTACCAAGTGTCAAATCCGTTACCATACAGTTTTTAATCAATATTTTAACAATTACAAACATCGGTTTAAGCTTCAGGGAAGCAAGTAGTTTCATATTAAATTGGTTCTAGGCGCTATGACAGTTCGAAGGTGAGAATTTATATTGGTATTTTGTATGTTAACGGACGACAATTTTCCTTGCAACTTAAAGTTTTACTACAGCATTTGAATACTTAATTATTCATCAAAGTGTACAACCAATTACTTTTTCACACACCTAAAGTATGTGACTAAACATCTGTTAGTGTTTCTAAAAGAAAATAGCAAGTTAAAAAAATAACTTAAAAATTTTGAAATGTAAGCATATGGTGAAAATCGCCCATGTAACATTTTACTTTGCCAATGAAAATTGATGCTTTTCAAAGGGCTTTTAAATTACTACTTTCTTCCGTGTACTTTAGTAGTACACGGAAGTAGCTTAGTAGTTAATACTAAATCCTAAGCTTTTGTATAAACGAAAAAACTCTTGAAAGCAGTAGCAAGTACTGTCCGTCCATGAAAACAGAGCTTAGCAGTCGGGGACCATTCCATTTTAAAAAGGGGTAATGGGTTGTGAGTAGGAACTTTCCGAAGTTTTCAATTTGAAACTTGCATTTGCTATCCTTTTGACACATTCAACTAAACTATGTATTTGAAATTAGCATCGTTCTACGTTGAAGAAAAATAAAGACCTTTGTGCGATAGATGTGAAGTTTTAATCCAACGTTAAAGATGCACAAATATACAGGTATACTGCAGACACATGTTTCAGGATTCTTAATCCGAAAGCTCACATTTCATGCATTGATAAAGGGGTTCTTTGTAGCCCCGAAACACGTGTCTGCAGTATACCTGTATATTTGTGCATATTTAACGTTGGATTAAAACTTCACATCGTTCTACGTTGTTTGATACGGCTCAAGATGCTTCTTATTACTGTTCCCCTTATTGTTGTCTTACCTATCACCCCTATTTTAGTAAGATCAGAGAAGACCTGACGTATGCGTAAATACGTGGATGGTTTTACCTAAGAAAATCAAACAGTGGCAAACACTTCAAATAACTTCGTCCAACAGCAGGTTTCTCTGCTTTGGTTTAAAAAAGAATGAATTGTTGCCATTTAGACGAAAAAAAAACACAGGCCTACATTAAAAATTACCGGATAAGAAAAATTCTGTAAGGATTATTGCAGTCGTGCATTTTTTGCTTTACTTTTAAAATGTTTGAGTAATAAAACCGTGACAAGCTATTCAATTCTTGTCAAAACCTTTTTTTTTTTAATGAAAATTGATCCCTTTTGTTGAGGTCAGCTTTTTCTCCTTGAAATTATTTGCTTAGTAGAGCGAACTACTTCGGTTAATTTTAATTAATTTCCAGGTTCAATAACATGGTCTCCTTCCTTCGCTAGAGAAAAAAAAAACCACATATTATTTATGAAACAAGTTATTAAACAATTCTGCTTGACTGATTTTGATTCTAGTTTTTCACCGAAATCAAACTGCTTCAGTTTTTTTTATTCTTTATCAAAATATGCAGAATAAGTTACTTCATTGTTCAATTTTGCATGCTACTAACTAAAAAAGGACCTCTTTCGGTATTGATTATTTCCTTATTATTAAAATATTCTTTAAATTTCGAAACAAAAATTCGAAAAAAATCCGCAATATTCGTGCCCTGTTACATATTCCTCTAATTATTATTCCCAAACAAAAACCTTTTAAATAAATTATAAACTTTTCGTGGTGGATGTTTCTTTAAAATAGGATTTGTATAAATAGAATGTCTTCAAAAAAAAAAAAAAAGCACATCTGACTTTTTTAAAGTTGTAGTTTTTAGTAACACTTATCTGATACTTTTAATTAAAAAAAAAAATAAAGAGTTATACCGGGAATGAGCTTGATTTTCGTTGATGATAATACAGCAGAATTTTTCTAATAATTCTAATACTTTTGACTGCACTTTCAGCATTTGAATTTCGCAGATCATTACATAGATCAGTGGTTCTCAAGGGGGGCGATACCCCCCCTGTGGGTGGTGGGAAGATGTTGAGGGACGGTGACAGGGGCGCACCCAGGATTTAAATTAAGGGGGGGCTAATTTCTGGCATCAAGCACCCCTACCCCTTTCAAATCCAGAGGTCATTGGATTAAAATTTTAAAATCGCGAAAATACTAAACTTTAATAGATTTCCCCCTCCCCTTCTTTCTTTTTACTTATTTTTTTCCGAAAGAATAATGTAAAGCTTTGCTTTTTTGATTGGAAGCTCTCTTGCTTCTGTTAAATTCTATGTGAATTTTTTACTTATTTATCAAATTGTGTTTATGTAAGAAAATAAATGGTAAATACTATGAGGATCTTCCAACCTTACTGAAGATGGGGTGATTAATGCACTCACGAGAATAGCGTTATGATACGATCATTATGAACAGAGACATAAAGTAGAATATTCAAACATACTGATAGGGCGTTCATGGGTTCTCCCGGAAAAATTTCTGAAAAGTGATCTCAAAAACACAACATTTAGACAACTTTTGGTCATGTTAGGGAGATTTGAGACTTGCCGGCCCTCATCTAATATTTTTTCAAAATTTGAAGTCTTAAAAACGTTATTATTGCACGCCATTTTGGCAATTGTTTGGGGATGAGGTTTAGGAATGTTTCTATATTAAGCTTCGAAAAGCGCAGTTTGAGAGACATTGACTAATCTTAGGAAAAGCACGAGTCAGGGGCCCATTGTAAATTTTCGAAATTAATGTCCAAAAAACACCATAGTAGGCCCGCTTGAAAATGTTAGGAGAATGAATGGGGGTTTTGGAACTCTTCACTAACGGTTTTTTAATGTTGAAATTCCAAAAACGAAATTTATAACTATCTCAGTTAATCTTAGGAAGAATAGGGTTCGACCGCTCTCAACCCGAAATTTTTCAAACCTGAAGTCTAAACAACGCAATAGCATCTTTGATGATGTTAGAGAAAGGCATAGAGTTCGGTTTTCACCTCTGAATGTTTTTTGTCGAAATTAAAGATCTCAAAACTTAATTTTAAACGATTTTCGGGATCTTTCCTCGAACATTTTTTGAAATTGAAGTTTTAAAAATGTCATTGTAGACCATCTTTGATGACGTTATGGGAATGGATGGAATGTGGAACTCTCCACAGGATATTTTACCCGAAACTGAGCTTAGAGAAATGCAGTTCCATTGTTGTCGATGTTAAGAGTTCGGAGGCCTTCCTCAGGAAAGTTTTCAAAATTTGAAGTCTTAAAAATGTGGTTATAGTCCATTTATCGGTAGCCATAGCGATATGATTCATGTACTCTGCACCAGCAGTTTTTCGTAATTAAAGTTCCAGAAACAAAATTTAAGACCTTTTATCATTATTATTTCGTGGGAGGAGGGGGCTTTTTTTTTTTAAAAATTTTTTGAAATTAAAGTTTTAAAAGCAAAACTGTAGACCAAATTCCATAATGGGGCTCGCTTTTCACCTCCGGAAATTTTTAGAAATTCATGTTCCAAAAACCAATTATTAGACGATCTTCAATGAGGACTTTCAGACTTTCTCCCGGAATTTTTCTTTCAAGACTTGAAGCTCTAAAACTATAGCTCCTTTCTAACTTCAACGCCGAAAAAAAGAGAGGAATTAGGTTCGGATACCCCCTTCCTCCCATTTTCTTAGCTACGTTTTTTTTAATATTTTTATTTCAAATCAAAATGGAGAAAATAGGAAAAGATTTTTCAGTTAAATATTTTGGTTTTCTGTATTGAAATTTTTAATTCCCTTCCAGTGCCTTCATTGGTTAGAAGTACAGAAGTTTGTGGCTTTAGTGTAAGGTTTTTATTTTATTTTATTTATTTTTATTTTTTGACTAATTTGTTTATTATGCAAAGATAACCTTCGGTCACTTTTTTCTGTTTTTTTCCCCTCTCTTTCATACTTCCTTTTCTTTTAATACCATTTTATATTCTTTATAATCTGTTTTAACTTTTTATCAAGCATGTTTCTCAGAAAATCAGTGGCGGGCTAATCATGTCGCAATTGCCTTCCTCCCCCCGACCATAGGGGGCTTTTATGAAATGGATTCAAAAAATGCGCATGAAAAATGTTTTATAGAATTCTGTTTTTGACAGAAAGGAGCTTTAAAAATTTCATTATGAGGAGCCTTCAAACCTATAATTCGCCACTGCGAAACATCATGATTTTCCATGACAAATCCTCGAAATTAAAATTATTTTGGTTTTGATGGTGAGACGCTCTGTGATTTGAAGTTCTATGCTTTGCTGAGGCCCCATTCTCGTGCCTCATGCGTCTGCACATGTACATGATTTAATTGAAAACAATACCTTGGTTTCCTGGAAATTGTAGACGAGGGGGAGCGGTCTTTTATAAGTGAGAATTTACCCACGTTCCCCTAGACTTAAAAAAGACAAGGTATATGTTATACGTGTGCGTATTTGTTATTTCAATTGGATTCAAAGTGTAGTATATATTGAGTTATTAATGACTTGAATTTTTTCTGACACCGTGGAAAAAATTTTAATGTCGTTGATGCTTAAGGCTTCAAGTCCAGTTTTGTCATAGGGGGAGCTTAAGCCCCCAAAGCCCCCTCCTGGGTGCGCGCCTGGACGGTGAACATATTTTGGGTGGCAGGGGGGAGGTGGATATATTTTGGGCGGTAAGAGGGCGGAGGGTATATTTTGAAATGTGTTTGTGAGAACATGTTTCGGACTGGGGCGGTAGGAAATCTGCTTTTATATCACCAAGGAATAGCTTTAACATTTATTTTCTGAGGTTATCTAACGAACCCTGATCTTTCTCCTAATGTCATGAAGAATAGCGAGGTGGGTGCCCCCTTCCATAGCGTAACTTGTCCATTTGAAAAACTTTCGATGAAGGGGGGGAATCTCGAACTACTCGCCTCTTTTCCAATCGTGACCAAACAGAGCCTAAAATTGCGTTTTTACGAGGTCAGCTTCTAAAAATGTCTAGATGAGAGCCACCTGATTTGAGACTCTTTGTGCCGTTAGAGCATCCCCCTAGCAACACCAAATTTCCGCAGAAAACTCATGAACCTTTACCATTCAGTCAACATCAGCAAAAAAAGTTTAAATTTGCGTTTTTTATACTTCAATTTCAGAGAACACTGGAAATAGCTCTGACTGAATAACATTGTTAAACTTAGCCTTAAAATAACTTCAATTTTAGAAAATCATTAAGAGAGATCTCTTTTTCCAAAGTTAACGTTTAAAAAAATTGCCTAAAATTGCGCCAATTTTAAATGTTTCACCTGGGGCGGAATCTGAACCCAAGTCTCAGCACCACGAAACCTAAGATTAAAGAAACTGCATTTTTCAGACTTCCTATTCAAAACAAACTTCGGGGGATATCCCCGATATTTCGCCATCGTCTATACTCTGATTTCGCCAAAGGCATACTTATAACTTTTTTGTTTAACCTTCAAAGCAATAAAAAGCTGAAAAGAATTTCCTTGAACTTTTCTTGTAGTTTTTAAATTCAACGTATTTCAGTTTTTTATACATTTTTAAATTAAAACGATATTTATAATCTTTAAGGTTGACAGGTACGATCCATAGTTTCAAGTGTTTGTATTCCTATCAAAAATAGAATACCCGGCTCTGCTTTTGTCCTTCCGCAGTAAAATTGCATATCCGTACATATTAAATAGGGGATCCGATTGCATAGTTGCAAGTAAATAAGAACAACACTGTTTAGGATCGGATTGTTAACTTAAAGTAACTATTTGAATTTAGTGTATTTTTCAAAATATATTTGTTTTCAAATAAAAATGTTGAAAACGGTGTATTTTTATTCCAAACCGGGTTGGTCTTATTTCACTTAAAAACTGTTCACTCATTTCGCACCCTTGCTACAAAAGTGCCACAATTAAAAAATTGTAATTTTTGAGTTATGACCGTCACTAGACGTAGTTTACACGTCTCTACCAATCTTCAAAAGAGCCAGAAGTTGGATTGAAAAATCAGCCGCCAAAGGGCAATTATGGCGTTTTGTTGTTATCAAAATGCATAGGACCCCTTCCACTGAAATGCCACATCTTGAGTTGTCGTCCAGCCGTCGTAGAGTAACGTGTGTAATTAACGATCATAGTTTGAGATGTATCGGTCTGCATATAGATAAATTCAAAAATACTAAAATGCACCTAGTCAGCTAGGGAACAGTTTTTTTGCAATTCCTGGAAAACGTAGTTTTTTGAGTTGTGGCACTTTTATAGCAAGAGTGCGATATCATCCCTAGTTTGGTAAGATCAGAGAAGACCTGACGCATGCGTAAATACGTGGAAGGTTTTACATAAGAAAATCAGACAGTATGTGCATAATTTGTCTATCGGTTTTCAACAGAAAGTGCGATTAGGAAATTAAGCTTTAAAAAAGTCTTTTTCTTTTTGATAAAGGGATACTATCATGTGAGACAACTTCTAAAGATGTTTTACAATGCTACACTAATTAAAAATAAATCATCATTACACTATCGTATGGTTTCCTGGTAGTATGAAATATTTATTTTCTATATTAGAGGTAAAAAATGACAACCCATGCACATTCTTCTTGGTATCATTTAAATAACAACTACAGTATCAAATCTGGAATGGAAGAATGGCTACGTCATCAATCCAAGATAAGTACCCTGCTATTGTTTTGTCTTAAAAATACGCCATCATTTCAAAACGTACATCGTTTCTCGATAAATTGGCATAATAAGCAAACAAGAAATAATGACCTCGTTCCGAGGAAAGAGAAAATATTTTCTGCCATTGCTTTAACGTGCAGTTGCAAGTGGAAAAAAAACGGAAGCATTTTTCTCTAAAATTCATATCCATGGTAAAAGAAATAACAAAATTCTTCAAACCAAACTGAATTGATCGATCATCCTGAAAAAAGCTTTTTCTTGTATCATTCATCATTTTGATACAAAATAACCATTTCTTGCTATTCCAACACTTCTATTTTCAGTTCTTTTAGTACTATATTGAGATAAAACAAAGAGTTATGATTTGTTTAAACTTTGCGTGTTTCCAGCGGCGACGTTGATGATTTATTGCACTTATCCGACTATTTTTAAAACCAATAAATTATGAAATGCTTGGATCGCAAACAAAGGAAGCAACGTCGTATTAATAAATATGGATTGATTTCGGTAAAGACTACTGAATTCGGCGTTGCATGTTGCGTTCATGATTATGTATTGTCACATCATAGTGACACATACCCCTCTTTACTTTCTTAAAAATAGCTTCTCTTAACCTTTATCTCGTGAAGAGATTCTTTCATTACCTAAGTGTTGATATGAGGTTAATAACCCAAGCATTATATTTCTTACGGATTGCACAATTTAGCAAATTAAAGTTTTATTGAGTAAAAACCCGAAAAAGCGACGTTTAAAAACACAAATAGATGAAGTTAAAATTGGCGAACATGTTTCAAAAGCCTAAAGCTTCCTTCTTCAGCGCCAAGCAAGAAATGGAAAGAAACAAAGTGCCGGGAGAGTTTAAATAGCAAAGGAGCAAAAGCTAGGCCAATCAGGTGTCAGCGTGTGCCGAGTCCTAATTTGGCGTTGCGTTGTCAGAAAATTTAAAAGCATGAAGTAAAATTGGCGAGATGTGTGGAACTGCAAAAGATTCGTTACAAATATTACTTAAATTTTTATGAACATGAAAGGCTTCTAAGAAATCCAACTTGCCAACAGTTGAAGGTCTGCAAATAATTTTAGCTTCGGAGAAAACAAATCTATGGCCCATTTCCCAACAGTGTTTCGCGATTGAGGATTTTGAGAGTTCTTTCTTTTTAACATAATTTTCATGTTCCTTTAACCTAAATTTTAGCGCCCTTCGGGTCTGTCCGACGTAACCAATTTGAAATTCACATTTTATGTGATAAATGCCCCACTGATCAAATGGTTGGATGGGGTCTTTTAACTTGGAAAAAGTTAGTTTGTTGATGGGTCTGTAAATGACATGAAAATCGAACTTGCTGAGTATTCTGGAAATGCGAGGAGAGATTTTTGAATAAAATGGTAAGACAACGAAATTGGTGGAAGGAACACTGGGTTTTTTGTGGGATGCACTGCGGTTCGAAAGTTTATTATAAGCATTGTCAATGATTTGATAAGAATAACCTCTGTCAACGGCCACACTCCTTAAGAAATTAAGTTCATCATTGAGAAGTGATTTGTCGGAACATATATTAATAGCGCGGTTAACAAACGTGTAAAAAGCAGACATTTTTTGTTTTATGGGATGACAGGAGCGAGAATGTGGAGGAAGACAAACAGCAAATGGTTTTCGGTAAACGGTAGTGGAAAATTGGTTATTGTTTTTTGAAATGAGTACGTCCAAAAAGGGCAAAGAATTATTACTTTCAAGTTCGGCAGTAAACTGAATGTTGGGATCAATGGAGTTCATTAAATCAATAACCACAGGAACTATTTCCGCTGTGCCGTCCAAAAGGGTAAAAGTATCGTTGACGTATCTAAGCCAAAGTGGAAAATCAAATAATTGAAAGAGTTTTTGTTGAAAATAATCCATATACAATTCACTTAAGACAGGACTTAAGGGGTTACCCATAGCAAGCCCTTCGATTTGTTGATAGAATGTACCCCCAAAGACAAAGGTAGTGTGTTTAAGGCAAGTTTCAGTCAGATTAACAAGTTCAAAAAAACTCAAAATTGTTGGTTTATCAAATCATTGACAATGCTTATAATAAACTTTCGAACCGCAGTGCATCCCACAAAAAACCCAGTGTTCCTTCCACCAATTTCGTTGTCTTACCATTTTATTCAAAAATCTCTCCTCGCATTTCCAAAATGAGTATTCTGGAAAAGCAAATTCGATTTTCATGTCATTTACAGACCCATCAACAAACTAACTTTTTCCAAGTTAAAAGACCCCATCCAACCATTTGATCAGTGGGGCATTTATCACATAAAATGTGAATTTCAAATTGGTTACGTCGGACAGACCCGAAGGGCGCTAAAATTTAGGTTAAAGGAACATGAAAATTATGTTAAAAAGAAAGAACTCTCAAAATCCTCAATCGCGAAACACTGTTGGGAAATGGGCCATAGATTTGTTTTCTCCGAAGCTAAAATTATCGGAGCAGGACATATCCGCCGCAAATTGGATCCCCTTTTTTTTCCGCATGGGACAAATCCGCCGCGCCATTTCCAAGGGTGATAAAGGGGTTACTGGTTTAAAATTTTCATTCTTGGCGACACATCTTCATTTGGCGACAAAGACCTAATCTAAAAACCGGAATTTATTCCCGGACCACTTATAATAGGGGGAAATCGCAAAGAAGTCAAAAAAGAAAAAAAAAAAAAAAACACACACACACACACACACACACACACACACAATACAGTGTAAATCAATTTAAACTTCGCCAAATGTTACACTCTACCAGCTCAATCGGCGGATTTGTCCTGTCGCACAGAAACGGCGGGGAGAGACGCGGCGGAAATGTCTCATGAGGTGGATGATAGAGATAAGTTTTGCGGCGGAAATGTCCTACATTGCGGCGGAAATGTCCTGTGCCCAAAATTATTTGCAGACCTTCAACTGTTGGCGAGTTGGATTTCTTAGAAGCCTTTCATGTTCATAAAAATTTAAGTAATATTTGTAACGAATCTTTTGCAGTTCCACACATCTCGCCAATTTTACTTCATGCTTTTAAATTTTCTGACAACGCAACGCCAAATTAGGACTCGGCACACGCTGACACCTGATTGGCCTAGCTTTTGCTCCTTTGCTATTTAAACTCTCCCGGCACTTTGTTTCTTTCCATTTCTTGCTTGGCGCTGAAGAAGGAAGCTTTAGGCTTTTGAAACATGTTCGCCAATTTTAACTTCATCTATTTGTGTTTTTAAACGTCGCTTTTTCGGGTTTTTACTCATTTTAACACAAAGTGAACTGCTTTTAATAAAGTTTTACTAGGTGACCCGTGCGGAATTCCGCAAAAAAAAAAAAAAAAAAACCCTCCAAACTTAAAATTTAATACGACAATTTTTATTGGCTTCATTTGCACAACATCGCCATCTACTGCCGTCGTTCTGACAACTTTTCAAAGAGATCAAAGACACGTTCACTTTTACAACTACTACAAAAGTGATACCCTATATTAAAATCAAATACCCAAGGCTACTACTAAACTAAATACTAACGTTATCGCAAAACTATCATAGTATTTTGAAACAATAAAAGTTACAATTAAAGTTTACCGAGATAAGCCTTGGCTTGAAATGTCGCATTTAAAATTGATTTGAACAACAATGTAACGATTTTGACAGTTGAGCAAAAAATTTAACTTTTTAAAACTTCAATCGCTTATAAGTCGCTTAAACGTGGATTTTCGAGATTCTCGTTACGCGGCGCTAGCGGAGAAACGTTCTAAAGAACGCATTTTTTTTAATCTTTCGAATGAAATCAAAATGGAGACGATACGACAATTATTTCGCTAGATAGAGTCAATTTTGTGCCCAAAAATTGAAGTTCGAACAAAAAACAAACCGACACTTTTTAGAGGGTGGGTCTAATTTTCGTCAATAGTCCGCGGGATAAGCTTCAAAATCATAAATTTTCTTGCAATTCGATAAAGAAATGAGCGAGTTTCGACCGGGTATAGGATTCGGCTTAGAGAAATAATATATGGAGATTATTCAATCATTTTCGCATTATTTATTTACATAAAAACAGATAAAAAAAAATAGATAAAAATGATCAATTAAATTTTGTGCTAAAATATGGTTGCTCATTACATATTATATATGTAATTGTATATAATGTTATAGATTATAATACTTCAGCGTAATCAAATGACATACTACGATCCGACAAAATAACAATTTCAAATATTGTTTTCCTTTAAACGTGTAAAAAAACTGTTTATGCTAAGAAAATTCGGTTTTTGGACGAGCAAAATCTAAACTATGCATTCACATAGTCGTTTTTTTTTTCTATTTTCGCGAAACAGCGAAATATAGTGTTGTACTAGTGTTTCAAAACAGCTATTGACTTAGGGTAAGTAGAAGTACTGCTGTTGTCCAAATATTCCATCTACTGGTCAGTTACCTTCATATTCGGCGATAAATGCGTCAAAGTCGCTGAATAAAGTATCAAAATCGATAAAATTTGTGACGATATCGATAAATTATGTTAAATGGTATTTATAAAATTAGGCAACAGAAAATATTCATATTATTATTATTTCATTTTTACGTGGAACGAATTCTATGAACTTAGAAAAATATATCAGCCTTTTCAGTTTCTTGTCAAACAATTTTACCTCTCATGCATTTCACCTTTCTTCGGACTACATTAGTCAATCATACTAAATCTTTTCATAAAAGTACTCGGTAGTTCAACCTGCTTTGTTTTCTTCTTTGTCAAGCACTTCCAAACCATTCCCCTCATTGTCTTTTTTTTTTACACGTATAATGCATGCCGAATATTTTATATTTTATAACTAGAAGCGGTTAATTAGGCACTAATGTTCATGAGATCTATTATAATGAGAGTTGAGTGTAAGAATAATTTAAAGGATTGTAGCCAAAAAATAAAAGACCCTGTCTTTTATGAGAATGAATGAAGAATGATGGTTGTTGCGTGGCTTGACTTACAGCCAAAACACTGAATCACTAATTTTAAAACATGTAAAACATTTTTTTCGTTTTGCATTTTTAAATATTTACTTCTGAGCTTAATTTTTTTCACATATTTTCAATTTTTAGTCTTGGCTGCTTAAATTTTACCAGTTTTTTCTCATGGTTTTTGTTGTTTATAACATTGTTATTACTGTCATTATTTATTCCCGGATTCCCACAAAAACTAAATCATAGGCGGTAGAATTTTATGTGCTAGACAAATTATTTCTCTGAAACTCAGTGGCATGGCTTGCCTACACATAATTTTTCGATAAAAAACTGAACTATCAGATTAATAAAACTAAAAAATAAAAAAATGCATAAAATAAAGTCCTTACCTTGAACTACTTAAAATACACATTTTTTTTCCAAAGTCTCAAAAACCCTTCAAAGAAGTTTTCTCCTCGTTGAATTTAAGATTCGTTAAAAGATATCACTCTCAACTGTGGCTGTAAGTCCTAACTCTGTTTTCTTTGATATTGACTACTTTTTGAACTTAACTGGTGATTAAATAACTAGATTTTTTAATTCTAATTAATAAAAATCAGATATTAACTTATTTTTTTTTTACTTCAGTGAGCATATACGTTGGACGTCAATATGTTGTTCAGATGAGAAAAAGAAAATGTTGATGATTGACAAATCTAAATTTTTACTAGTTTCCAATATTACTTTACTTGTAAAATATTACTTGCCTTTGAATTTTGAACACAACAGAGCGTGAAAATATTCTAGATTAAAAAGTATTCTTAAGTTTAAAGCAGTGAGTAACCGCCTCTAAGCAAGGGCTAAAGCAGGAACATGCAATACTGGACTGTATTGCATGTTCTTGCTTTAGCCCTTGCTTAAGGTCGGTTACTCACTTCTTTATACACCAGCTCTGCCTTAAAATTTACGAGTTGTACCGTTCCCATGTGCGGTCGTTCGCTGGTATTCTAATTTCACATTAGCTACCAGTTTTTTTTCGGTTCTCTTTGCTCTATAACAGGATTTTTGCCTCCAACTCGTTCGCTTTCGTATTCCATGCTGATGGGGGCGTAATAAGCCCGAAACTGCAGTCCATGGATCGAAATGAACGAGTTGGAGGTGTATTGCATATTCTTAAATTGTTTGTTTTCTCTCGTTCCAAAAAAATACTATACTAAAATGCAACGTTTCTTGACAAAAACATCGTGACGTCAGCAGGAAGTTTCGGGACGTTAGCCTATGAAAAATGAGCTAGATAAAACGTCACAGCCTACTTGGCGAATAAGAGGAGATCGCTGACTGCTTGTGAGCTCTTATTGGCTCTGCCCGTAGTGACGTTACTGCCAAGTTAAGTTGCATTGTAGTATAGCTCAATATTTTTTTTTTTGGAGCCTGGTCATTCTTTCTTTTTTATATGTTTAAGGAATAATTGTATAAGAAGTATACTTTTATGTCACTTTTTCTTTATTTTTTTGTACTTATTTTACGTCAATGGTTCTTAGTTCCCCTGGCTTTGTCGGACTCCAGTTATTCTTATTTTTAAATTCATTTTTATTTTTTCACACTTGTTTTTTGACAGAAAATATTTATTTTTAGAGCAAATATGTTTTGTTAGAAAATATATGTTGTGTTAATGCACACGTCTATACTGACGTTCAAATTAAAATGATTGGATTGTGATCTTTATGAGGAAATAGATAACTGTGTATCTAGTAAAACCATGATGCAAACAATGTGTAGTCCAAATGAAAAAAGGGTGAAGATCAAATGGGAGGAAGTCTAATTTTCCTAAGTAAATAGTATCCTCCCCCCCCCCTAAATATTCTTGACTTAATTTTTAATGTCGGGTTCACAGCGGTTTTCAACGCTTTTATTCATGTGCAGGGACAGGATTTTTATATTTAAAAATGTTAAATCGCTATATACTAATTTTCTTTTTAAATAGTAACCAATATATCTACTTCCAAAATTAAATGCTATTTCTGAAAATGACAATCGGTTATACGGATGATGTCCTTTTAAAATCCTGCTCAGGTGTCATTGACGTGCTGCAGATTCAATACTGATAAAAAAAAAATCTGAAATAAATAGTGAGACGTAAGCATTATGAAAGTATGTTTTTCTTTCACTAGCCCACAAAATCATCCATAATGGAGAACTAATGACTAAGGATGGGTATGAAATAATATTTTTGAAACAGAAAAAATCTTTATCAAGCTTGATGGTCTAGAAATATGACGTTCAAAGTCACAGAAATGAGTTATATCTGGTTATCCAGTGATTTTGGAATGACTGAATGCTGGATTATTAGGATTGATTACGAAAATTGATACAAATAATTTATTCGAGTTGGGGAAAAAAACTTTGTTTAGATATGACTCTGATTTTCAAAATTTTAAACTTTTCCTATGTTCACAGAGAAGTGTATGCGGGAGAAAAATCATTGCTCAAAATTTGGGCAAGATCTAAATTTTTAATAAGGGAGGTGAAGAAAGTAGCTACAGTTTTAAACTAAGTCTTTGCTTTTTCAATTACGACTATTGGCATCTTCCAAGTAAAAGTTTCTCCGCTTTGAACTGAAAAACAAATGAGCACGTCCAAGGCCAAAAATCTTTTTACCAGAGCTAGACTATATATCCATGAGAAAAAGTAAATATTTTTAATGATGTTTGAAGTGCGTACGGCTGATACAAAACTAAAATATTATCAGTAAATTAATGTTACCAAAACAGATTTTTCTCTGATTACAAAGTATATATTGATGCATAAGGTTAAAAATGGCTAAACTTTGCGAAACAAGTTCTTTTAGAAAAAGCGACTTAAAATATTAGGAATTGCAGCGTAATTGCCTTGTTTATCCATTGAAAAAGTAAATAAATAAAGCTATCAAATAGTAGTTTTGATGTTCCTTAGCATCATAGCATCATCTGAACAAAAATATGAGCTGTTTAGTTCATAGGTCTGTCATTTAGGGGGGTCAGGGGGGGGTCAATTGCCCTCCCTAACTTTGGGAAATCAATGTATTTACATATAAGTGGGCGTTTTTTTGTTTTTCGATTAAATCGCATTGTGTTTGCGCTCTTTGACCCCCCCCCCTGAAAAACTTGAAATGACGTGCCTGTTAGTTAATCTTCTGTTTAACATAGGCTAGTTTTGTTTGTCATTAGATAAACAAAACTATCTATTATCAGTAAATGAATGTTACATAAATAAATGTTTCAGCGATTAAAAAAAAATGCTCTGAAATAATTGCAAACAAGCTCTTTTTGCAAATTAGTGACCTAAAATATCACAAAATAAAACGATTTCCATGTTTAGCATTCGAGGAGGAAAAAAAATCTAAAAATAGAAGCTCTGATGTGCCTTACAATCATCACGTCTAACACATCAAATAAGGCTGATTGTTGTCTCTATCTCTAAATAGAAAGTCATATACAAATCCAAAAATGAGTCTCTTTACATCACCAATAGTCTCATTAATGAAGTTCCTTTCAGAATCTATTCTGCTCTTCAGCCTTCTGAGCTTCATGGCAGACACGAATCATCTAGAACCGCTATGACAAGGGCCTTTAAATTGTACCCGCCGTTTGAAAGAATTTTTCCAACATCAATCCTTTCATCCTTTCAAGTCAATTGATCCCTCTTCAAAACAACTGGAAATGGTGTGTCCCAACGACCGGCCGTCGCGTGGAGCATAAAAATCGATCTTTCTTGCGACAACGTTGGCAAGGAAATTGGGCAATTTATTGTCCCAAACCACACCATCCGGATTTTGATTACTTGCAATGAAAAATGCATTGAAAGACTGGCCTTTTTTTCTTTTCTTTTTTTTCCCCAAAGTACCGTTTGAATAAAGAGCGGCACACATTTTACGGAATATGAAGGATTTGACAGCGCCCGTATTATTTTCTTTTTTTTTCATTTGACATTTTAAAGGGTTAAATTTCGGTGCGATCATAAAAGCGGAGAGCTTTTGAAAAATAGTTTTGAGCGCAGAAAGTGGATTCGAGAGAGTATGTCATTTGCGAGTAGAAAGGGTAGTAAAAACACTTTGACAGAAAACTCATTTAGAGATAAACATTCTTAAAATTGATATTAGGGACCCTATTAGGGAAAAATATTTTGTTTTGGAAACTTCAGAGGAAAACTAGTCTTCTCTTGAGAAGACTCTCAACCGGATGCGAAAATTTATGTAAACTCATTTCAAAGTGTCAGATTTCTTATAGATGTAATGAGAAATATGGTGTTTGAAGAGCTATATTTCTCATCATGTGTATGAGAAGTGCAGTAATTTGAAGTGCCATATTCTTCATTTATATGAGAAATGGTGTACTTCAGAATGTCATCTTGTACAGGAGAAACATATGATAAATGTAACTAAATTTTCACATGAGCTGCTTAACTTTAGAAATAAAATTGTAACATTACTTCTTTTTTCGGCTTTCAGTTGATAGAAAAGCATAGTCGAAATGATTATTGTGCTGTTATTATGTTTTAATTTTTTAAACTTTTTGATTTCGAGTTGAGAAAAATCTGACACACACATCATATTCGCTGCAATTTACTACTCAGTTTAAGTCCTCCCGAAAATATTTATTTATTTTATTAATAGCTGCGTTGCCGGGCTAACCGCAAAAATAAAAGTTGCATCAGATGATCATCGTTCAACGATCACTCTTAAAGAAAAAAAAAAGAAAAAAAGAGTGTAAGAATTTCCACAGCTTGTAGAAAAACGATTTTATGAGTCAAAATCAAAATGTAGGATTCCTTAGAGGTTTTTAAAAAAATCAACAATTCAATCATTGCTATTCATAGGCTTAAACCTACCGTTTCGTGGATTTTTTGGTAAACCGAATCCTACCCCAGATGTAAATTCTTGAACTTCAAAGAATCTCTTTTCAAAATGTGGCAAAGATATGAAGTAAACTATGGTTTTGTATGAGGAACCTTACACGCACACGCACACACGCACACACACGCACACGCGCGCACACACACACACACACACAAGCGCGCGCGCACACACACAGAGCCATTTTTATACATAGTTATTATTTTTTACAGTTTGTGCTACATACACTGCCTTCATCGTGATTATTAACATAATACCATGCACTTAGTAAACACTGTTTCGGCAGTTTTTTCTTGTCTTGATCTGCATGGTTATTGATCCTCCAGGACTCGCACCCTGAGTAAAATAATACTTACCACCACGAAGAAAGAGAACATTTTGAACATTTTTTGGACGATACAATTGATGTGAGAAAAATTCTAACACTCGCGAGTTCTCAATACACTCATTTTAATGCCAAATCTTAGGTCTTAGCTTAGCATAAAGACGTTCTGTATAATTCTCAGTATTCCAATGTAGTAGTTTAGAGAGAAAGAGAGAGATAGAGTATATTTACTCTTTTTTTTACAAATAGATTCTACAGATTTTGACTTTTTACTCATTCTTTATATTGTTTGCTCTAAACTAGTCCCTTACATCTGAAGTCCATTGTTCGTATGTTTTATACTGTTATAATTTCTTCAACCTAACTCTAATTTTAAAAAATATTATTTAATTTTTGTTTGAAATCCAAAACTCTGGCAAACTCAATTTTTTCTTCAATATTTGCTTTTAAATGCATTTTTAGGTTTTGAGTATTATTATAGTTTTTTTCCATAATTTCTTTTTGTGACTATCCATTGTATTCATTTAGTCATTCATTAATTTAGCTTTAATTAGGTTTTTAGCAAACTTATGAATAACTTTGTAATAATTTCGATTTCAATCGATTTAGTTTTCGTTCATATTAATATGAATTCATATTTTCATATATTAAAACATAAAATGAAAAATGAAGCATTTTAGCAAATAGTATCCATTCGCAACGAGAGTCCAATATACAGGGTGTTCTGAAATAGGCTGACTGTTTTCAAAAATTCATAACAGGAGAACAGTAAATGATAAAAAAAAAATATCTTGCAGAAAATTCATGTGGTTGGCCAGGAATTTTTTCTCCCAGAATTCAAAGTTTTAGCTTAAAAAATTTCAACAGATAACGCTGCAGATAGTAAGCCTCCGTGGATATGCGTTGTACTTTGGGGGCACATGATCCTAGCTTCCCCTAGCTACTACGATGATTTTTGGTCGAGCGGTCAAGGCAATGGACTGTAATCCTAATGTTCCGGGATCGAATCCCACGATTAACATTCATTTTTTCAGGTAAATTCAAAAGTAAAAGAACAAAAATGGCATTTTACATCACAATTTTTTGGAATATTTCATGCTTACAATTACTTTACAATATTTTCTTACTGTCTGCCACAAGCTGCAATCAAAAAGAAATATTGTAAAGTAATTGTACGCATTAAAAATTCCGAAAAATTGTGATGTAAAACGCCATTTTTGTTCTTGGACTTTTGAATTCACCTGACAAAATGAATGTTGATCGTGGGATTCGATCCCGGTACTTTAGGATTACAAGTCCTTTGCCTTGACCGCTTGACCAAAAATACTCTAAGTACAACAGGCAAAATTGGATTATGTACTTCCACAGTACACCGTATGTCTATGGGGGCTTACTATCTGCAGCGCCATCTGGTTGAAATTTTTTTAAACTAAAACTTGGAATTCTGGGAGGAAAAAAATCCTGGCTAACCACATGAGTTTTCTGCAAGAAGTTTTTTTCCTTTCTATCTATTCTATTTCAGGACACCCTGTAGATATATATGTATCTATCACATCCAAATGATACTGCATTTCCATTTTCTTCGAAAAATGCTGTTTAATAATTAACCCTGCTGCTGTGTTCGTCCCGAACATACGTATACTGTGTTCGGGTCCAAATGGACCCAACATATGTAATTTATTCCCTAATACCGCTTTTTTTATATTTTCTCAAGTTTAATTGTTATATTTGATTTTATTAGAAACTTCCAAACATAAATCACTCAATTTTTGTATTTTATTTTACATATTTAATCCGAGAAAACACATAAATAAAATTTAAATATTATAGCAATTCCAGTTTTCGTACTAAAGAAAACTAACAAAATTATGTAAGCTGTCACTTTAAGAAATTTACTAGAAATTTTTAAGCTTGAAAAGAAGTGTTAAAAATGGAAATACGAACAATACAACATTTGTATGAGATGTACAGATTTATGTACAGAATCATATGCGCAGGGGAAGCGGCGGAGAGAGGGGGTAAAAGGGAATTCCCCTCAGATAGGCATAATTGCAGAGTTTGCAGTTCTATGAAAGTTAACCTTGAAACATTTTCACTGGTACTGATTTCAATTCATAGAAAGGAAGAAATGGTACTCAGAAAGAAAAAAAAGAAGAAAAAAAATAAATGAAAGAAAAACAGAAGATAACCATTAAAAAATATTTAAAAAACGTACAAAAACAATGAATAAATGTTTTATTTATTGTTTCATAAATTATGCATAAAATAAACAAGCATAAAATGATTCTGTTTCTCTGATACATGCTTTTTAATCATATGGGTCCAAAAGGACCCGAACACAGTATTAGTAAACTTTTTTTTGACAAGTAGGGTTATGCTTCAATCAAAATAAAAAAAATATGTGTGTAATATAACATGAAAATGAACACATTCATGAAGTTACAACGTTATACCAACGTTACTCGAAAATTTTTAAGCAAATGAAGTCTGTTTTGGGTCGAAAAGGACCCGAACACAGTAGCAGGGTTAAAGTAAAAAAAACTAGTTGTCTAGTTTTTTATTTATTCACTTGATTAAGACTAGCTTTTACTTTCACTCAAATATTAAAGAATGCGTGATTCTTTTAAGTTCATTTGTGTATAATTCGTGTGACCAAAAGTCGTTTTATGCCTTTGAATTATAAAGGAGCTGTAAAGATGAAGAATAGTGCCAAGAAAAAAAAACATCCATTTAATTTGACATACTTCGGAGCTCGAAGATTTTCATAGTTCTCTAAAATGCGTATATTTAGGAAGTATGCAAGAGACGTGTATGTAATTTGAATTTCTGGCACCAATCAAGATGATTTTATATTGGGATGAAAAATTATTGGATAGCACATGAAAAATATTTTCATGTTTTAGCCGTGAGTGTTTTTCAAATTTATAGAATTTTCTGATTGTAGGTTATAGTAATTTAATCCGTTTTAAGTCTATTAGAGTTATACTCTCCATAAGTTACCGGTCAAGTGTCCATTGTAAGATGTCGTACTACTGCGTATTGAGTATAAAGGAAGTACATTTTCCACTAAATTCATAAACTTTAAAATGCTTGAAACAAACGTCCTCAAAGAACTGGATAAAATAAAATAAGCTTAATTTACTTTCTTGACTGAGTCTGTTTCTTATATAGCCCAGTGGTTGGGTAGTTGAATTCGGAAGTAATTGGTGGAAAGCTGGAAATGTTTTTAATCTAATCCTTATGGGTCTATAATGAATATCCTAAGTTTTCCCCCTCCTACTAAGTGAGCTTTCGCCACAGCGTCCAAAATAGTGCAAAGAAACACCTATTTTTTCATTAAAACCACAATATCTCAAAAAGTACTCATAAAACAGCCATATATACATAAATAAATTTGTAGAACATAAAATTTTGAACAAAATGAGTACCTACAACATACACTTTTGTTAAATATTACGCTCACAACTTAATTTCAAAGTTCGGCATAAAATCGCCAATCGCGCGTTTCTACCCTTTCCCGCTCATACAATACCTTTCCCACTCCCACTGTCCCTCCCCGAACTCCCCAGGAATAGAAGACCGTAGTGCTAAAAACGTAGTGGTGTTTTTCGCCCTGTGGAACTAGCTACACAGCTATTTGATCTTGATCACCAAGTTGACATACTACATGCTACTGAAAACAATTCATCGCAATGTAACTAAAAAATAAAAAATAATCCAATCTTTATACAGAACTTAATTTATTTTTTATAGGAAAACGCAAAAACACTTACATTTTATTTCACAAGAATTATTAACTGGAGAAAACGATTCACTTTAAGCGACTCAATTTGAATTCGAAAATTATGTTCAAAATTTTTAAAAAATCTGGTTTTCTTTTCTTGAAAGTTAATCACTATTTTTTTTTAATTTCAACAATTTATATAATACTTAATGTATAATATTAAATGTTCTACTAAATACTCCGAGATTTAGTAATATATGAGATGCAGTTAAGAAAGTCCGAGTACAAAGTGTCACAAATTCAATGTTTTAAGGATATGCATGTATTGAAAACATGCGTTTCAACCCTTTCCTGCTCCCACAATACCTTTCCCACCACGCTCTCAACTAAACAGCTTCAAGCCCTCCCTCCCTCCCTTCTTTCCTACCATAACAGCCATTTTCACTAAATAAATTTAATAAAGATTCTTGCATCTGAGATCAAATTTAAAAAAAACTGAAGATATAATCCAATCTGGTCTTAAAAGTTGAGTGGAATATGCAAGTAAGAAATAAAATACTAATGGAGTTTCAAACTGCAATATATAATTCAAAATATTGTAGTGAATAATCAGTAACGAATTCTAAATTAACAGCGGACTTGACCGTTAACGTTGAGACCGCAGAAAATCTGGTGTGAAAGGCTTGTCAAGTGAATTATCATTTTTTCTTAGAAATGGAAATATTGAAATAGGTCGGTCACTTTCTGTAATCAATTTCATTTTTAGCTCGCGGCAGGGACCAAGTGCATCTCGTATAGAACACAGGCTTATGACGTCCCAAGAATTTCTTCCCTTTAACTCAGAGAGGGTTCTTCCCTAGTTCATCAAGAATCACTTCAGCCTCAGGGAAAAAAACAAATATAACATCTGGTTTTACTAAAAATGCTTTATGCAGCTATTTAAGTGCTTATTGCCTCTTTAGCCCTTTTGCGTGTTTATTAAGATCGTTGAAATGCCAGTAGAGGTATTTCTTAGCATCATGTTCCTCTTAACTTAAATTATCAGATTCAAGAGAGTAAGTGACAATTAGCAAATGAATTTGACATTTCAGCATTCATAAAAAAATAAGCGAATTTAACCATTTATTTGACTTATAAAATATGTCAAATTAAGTGAGAAAATTAATGTTATTGTTTTCTATCACCATCTCAACATTGTTATAATTTCACATGTTTTCCAATGTTTCAGCAGTGCTCGGCGTATCATTTCAGGTGACCCACGTGTACAAAATTGTTTGAAAGTTTTTTACCTGATGTCTTTCTCTATTAAACATAAGTAAATAAGAGCTAATTTAAATATGATATTGCTCTTTCTACTTAGAGCTATCCACAACTGCATATATTTTTTATTATCGCATGACAAGTAGTTTTCAAGTTATTCTTTACTGTGTTGTAAATTTGTTTAATGTTTCATTTCGCATTCACAGAAATGCAAAAGTTGAATGTTCATTTAAAAAAGTCTGCATTTTTATTTTTCACATATCGTTTGTTAAAAAGATAATCATTTTGTAATGAATACGGTTGATCGAAAGAGAAAAATTGTATGAGTTAAAATCGGGTATTACTTTATTATGCCTATACTCTTAGTAACGATTCTTGCACTTTTTGCTTTTATAGCAATTTTTACGAATTTCTTAGTTTGGTTTATGTGTATGATTTTTTAAAGCTTTTCAGTGATGTTTGGACAATTAATTCCAATTTCTACGTGTATTTACTTTTTGTACTTTTCTATACTCGCTTTTTTACTCTGTAAATAGGAATATAATAAGTTTTTTAAAGTCAAGATTATTGCAATTTGTAATTCTTGTTGAAATGATGCAATATTTTAAAATTTAATACTAATCTTTTGTTTTCAATATATGCATGACCTTAAAACATTGAATTTGTAACACTTTATGCTCGGACTTGAACTGCATCTCATATATTACTATGTCTCGGAGTACTTAGTAGAACATTTAATATTATACATTAAGTATTACATAAATTGTTGAAATTTAAAAAAAAATAGTGATTTACTTTCAAGAAAAGAAAACCAGATTTTTTAAAAATTTTGAACATAATTTTCTAGTTCAAATTGAGCCGCTTAAAGTGAATCATTTTCTCCAGTTAATAATTCTTGTGAAATAAAATGCAAATGTTTTTGCGTTTTCCTATAAAAAATAAATTAAGTTCTGTATAAAGATTGGATTATTTTTTTATTTTTTAGTTACATTGCGATGAATTGTGATAAATTGTTTTCAGTAGCATGTAGTATGTCAACTTGGTGATCAAATAGCTGTGTAGCTAGTTCCACAGGGCGAAAAACACCACTACGTTTTTAGCACTACGGTCTTCTATTCCTGGGGAGTTCGGGGAGGGACAGTGGGAGTGGGAAAGGGTTGAAACGCGCGATTGGCGATTTTATGCCGAACTTTGAAATTAAGTTGTGAGCGTAATATTTAACAAAAGTGTATGTTGTAGGTACTCATTTTGTTCAAAATTTTATGTTTTACAAATCTATTTATGTATATATGGCTGTTTTATGAGTACTTTTTGAGATATTGTGGTTTTAATGAAAAAATAGGTGTTTTTTTGCACTATTTTGGACGCTGTGGCGAAAGCTCACTTAGTAGGAGGGGGAAAACTTAGGATATTCATTACAGACCCATAAGGAATAGATTAAAAAAATTTCCAGCTTTCCACCAATTACTTCCGAATTCGATTTTTTTTGACTACCCAACCACCGTCCTAATAGCTGTGAGTTAGAAATTGTAGATTTTTTTTTTTTTTTGACTCTGTTTATAATGCGGAGAAACATTAGAGTTAAAAATATGTAATATTCAGTTTTTTAAAATATTATAAAACAAGTTTCAACTTAAACTACTCTTTTATGCCTAATAGGACACATACGTTCCAAGCAAATTAAAAAAAAATATTCGGAAACTCTTTGTCTGACGGGAAACATTCCTACTAGTCCTCAATTAGTGTTTAAAATTGCCTTAAAATAAATCATGGTAGTTTTTACATTCTAGTGTCCCCTATTCATAGTTCATGTTATCAAAATTGTTTGGTGTGAAATAAAAATTAAGAAATATCGTCGTGGAAGGGTTAAATTCGGCGAGTTTTCTTAAAATGTCGGTAAAATTTAAGACCTTATAACTCGGTAACGGGAAGACGAGTTGCAAATAATTTATGCGTTAAAAAATATTTCACTATGCTCTTTTGAGTGCCACTTATTTAATTTTTTTTATTATGATACAGTTCGTGTGGCTCCCTGTTAAAAACGAAGTATCGTGCATCCAGATCTATGAACTTGCAGTTCCAATTGATCCAACTGGTTCGTTATATATAAAAAAAAGATTGTTTTTTTACGTGTTCAATTATTACAAAGATCTCCATAAAAAGTTCCCCATTTCACCTTTTTATAGATGTCTTCATACTTTGTCACATTGCTGCCCTTCGGTCTTCCTCAAGCCCTTTTTGCTCATCTACAAATAAACAACAAAAATAAATACATAAAATACTTTTTTTTTTTTTAATGAACCAACATTTTTATCACAAATGGATCTAACGAATTCCTTCGCAAAAAGCAATCGCCAAGATAATAAAAAATATAATCTACGTACAAAGCAATCACAGCTGTTTCACTACTGATGCTGAACTTCATAAAGAAGAAACGTGCCCATTACTCTATCTGTTCACATATAGCAGCACTAATTAAAAGAAATCGCATAAAAAGACTTACTTTTGATAATGACAAAGTGATGCAGGCCAACGTTAATGTCTCACGATGGCTGAACATGTTTCACGATTATGTTGAAACATGTTCAGCGGGACACCCTGCTTCTTTTTCCAAACATTTCCTATATTTTCACAAAAATAAGTGTTGTCCAAACTTACTCGTAGCAAAGAATGCTACAAGTGCTCAAAGCGTTTCGTAAAACTTTATTATTTTATAAAGTAATCTATGGAACTAACCCGAAAGCTTCTTCGAAAAGAAAAAGAGAATGGAGTGGGTGCTTTGAAACTGTGACAAGAAGTGACATCAAGCATTTGTTTTTTTTTTTATTTTGACATGTGAGAAGAGAAGGAGGGGGTATACTGTTAAAACCACAAGTTGAAAATGGCACCTTTAAGGTGAAACGTAGAAGCCCCAACGACACCCCCTGAGGGGTACCTCTTGATTCCTGTGGCACCCTTAAATTTGCCATTTGGCTCCATGGGCATGCCACGGGTGCCATAGAGGGCTAAATGCCACCTTCAAGTGTGCCGTAGGAGTGAAATGGCATCCTTTCGGGGGTGCCGCTGTTGCTATAACGTTTCACCCTTAAATGTGCCTTATGCAACCTATAGTTTTAACAGTGTAAGGTGAAGTGTCACATATTGTGACAAAGCGGAGTCTCGTATATGATGAAAAAAAAAGATAATTTATATATAGTCCCATATTACAAACATTTTATTGAAGTATTTTAAGCAATACTGCATTACTATTCACTGCCACTGAATTTTATAACAACTCTGCTTTAAACTTACCTTTGAAGTAAACCATACTGACCTGCTATATATTCAGCTTTGAAATTTGATTTACGATCAAGGTAAACAATGCTCAGTAAAAGTCATCAAACCCAGTTGATGCACGGCTACGTTTTCGGTATAACAATTTGTTTCTTGATCTTTCGAACCATTTCCTGTAGAAAAAAAAAAAAACTACAAGGCAACAGTGAAGCTTATAAAATACAGACATGATAGCTAAACAAGCTTAATATTGGTTGAAAAAAAAATAGAAACACTAAACATTTCACTTTATGCATCAAAGTTGAAATTCAAAAGAAACCTCCCTTACACTTTACCACCGAGTGAAAAAAAAGGCTGCCATTTTTGACCTGAAATGACCTAATTTTATTAGATTTGTTTTATTACCTCGAAATTGGTTTCCTCATCTTTCCAAATGCATACAATTTTAACTGTCTCTCTTCTCTCTCTCAGAGTCTGAAAGTTAAGTGTCCCTTTGTGCTCAGGTTCTGATTCCACACCTGGACCTCAGAGAATACCCTAAGGGTTAGTAAAAAGTTGTCATGCGATTCTGACATGCCATTGCAGCTTTTCTTTTGAGGGTAGTTTTACTCTAAATGACTCACTTTTGGTCTTTCTCATTTTTTTAAACGAGATATTCTTACAATTTTCGCTTTTTTTCTCCCGAAATTAATGTACTCTTCGAACTGGAAGTGTAAGTTGATTGAAATAAGAGTATTTCTGATTCGCTTGTTGTTTATTTCAAACATTGCTAGATATTTCGAATTGTATTAGACTATTTTTTCACCTAAAGTCTTGAGACGTCAAAGATCGCAAAATAATTACAAATAAAAACAGTTCCAAAATGAAAAGCGATTTTATTTATACCCACTTTGGTCACTTTCCTTGAATTCGATTACTGGTTATATTACCGCTAAAATAAAAAGATGCACTTCTGTCCTAGCAAATAAAGGAACGTTGGTTTTTGATGCTATACTCGTTTTATAAATTTTGTTCTGCATGATAGATAAATATTTTATTCAAAAAAAATATTCAAAATGTTAAGCCATTAAATAGCTAAACTGAGAAATAATAACAATAATAATAAAAAGTAATAAATTGAATAAATATAAAAATAAATAACTACTTCAACTTTAATTAAAAAATAACCCATTTAAAATTTTAGTCATTGTGTGAAATATCGCCTTATTTTTTACTCAAGAGTAATCCTTGTTGGAAAACGAATTATAAGCCGTCTTTAACGACATTCGGAGAAGTCGGGATTCAGGAGATGCCCTCAGAAGTTTGTAATATTGAAGTCTTAAAAACAGTTTTAAGTTACTGGGTGAAAGAGGGGGAGGGGGGTAGAGAGTTCCCTCGAGGGAAATTTTCAAAACTGAAGGATTAAAAATGCCCTTCAGGGCGATGTTCTCTTGTTTTGAGGGAAGGAAAAGGGTTTTAGACCCCTCCCGGAAATTTTCCGTTTTATGTCATTCTGGATGCCTATGATCGCGGGAGCCCCTTGCAATTTTCGATTTAGTTTATCCATGCAGCAACGGATTTACTAACTTCCACGGCATATTTTTGTTTTGTAACATTTAACGGATTTTATTATTTGTTACTGATTCTTAATTAGTTTTTTTTGCATAAGGAAACTTTTTTTTCTGCATGTTACGTCGTTCTTAAAATACTAAGCGTGAGCTCCAGAAACTAAATTTTAAACGAACATTTCTGCATTGGCCCAATGAAGCTGGAAGATTTGAAGGCTCCTTTTATCGCATCTTTCATTCTTCGCAATTAAATGCTGTTAACCTTTCCGTCTTCAAACACAGCAGGTCAGTTTACGTGCGAGCTTTAAGTTACATGACATATTGTTCTTAAAATTGATCTCCGCGCTCGTGAAACTATACTAAAATGCAACTTAACTTGGCAGTGACGTCACTACGGGTGGAGCCAATAAGAGCTCACAAGCAGTCAGCTATTTCCTCTAATTCGCCAAATAGGCTGTGACGTTTTATCTAGCTCGTTTTTCGTAAGCTAACGTCACGCATACGTCACGCTGACGTCACGATGTTTTTGCCAAGAAAGGTTGCATTGTAGTATAGCTTTGAACTATACTTTTCTGCAAACACTTAAAGGAATTTTATTTGAATGCCAAACGTAGGTTTAATTTTCTTTAAGATTCATTGTTCCTCTCTTAACATGTGTATTAGTGCTATGAAATCATTTACATTAGTTTAAACAGCAAAAATATGTGTTGTAAAATGAATAAAAACTCACGTAGGCCGCTTCCGTTAATATCCGAAAATACGCGCGGCATATAAGGTTGGCATTGCGTATGAAATAAATCTTTTTCAGATATAAAACTATATTTAATTGTAATACGGTACTTGTAGATAAATGCTTGTTGGAGCTTTCAAAAAATGGGTCTTTTAGCACCGATGTTTTGGGAATTTCATTCATTATCCGATTTTTTTTCTTGCAATGCTTGTTCATATACATCATTTGCCCACAGAAACAGTCATTGCTTGTTTTTAGTTTCTTATTTCTGCATTCATTTACTTTACCGCTGTTCAGAAACCGAGCTCATTTCTCAATTTCGTCCAATCGATGCAATCATCCGTTAGATTCTTTTTCAAAGAGTCATTGCAGTCGTCAAAGCAACGCATACTTAATCGGGTCCTAAGCAAAGAAAAATGAATGAAAAACGGAAATACTCTTGAGAAAACTGCTTGTGGATGGACTTATAACCTTGACCCTCAGGTTAGATTATTCATGAGATAAAAATGCAGTTAGACCACGAGAAAGTGTATCGATAAAAGGAAAATAAATTCAATATTTAGTACTACATGTTTCTACTTCATTTTCTACTTCAACTAGACGGTTTCAATGAACAACTCTCCGATTAAAACATAAACCGCAAATAAAAAACCAAACAAAACAAAAGTTAAAAACCACAAATGAATAACAGGAGTTTCTGTTAAAAATATTTTTTGTTTAAAAAATACCTTTATCAAAATTCTTTTAAGCTATGTATGTGGTTTTTATGCATAACTACTTACTTCTCTCTTTTCTGAGGAACTGTAGGGTTGGACATACCAGGGAATAAACACTTAAGCGAAATTTAATTTTCAAAAATTCAGATCTTCGTTAAAATTGTAACGTGCACCCTTTGCCCCCCCTGGAAAAACTTGAAATGACGTCAATGTTCCCTAGTCTCATTTATAGAGTGGCATTTTTTTATTATTTTGACACCTAACTTAGTTATGTTAGTGTTTTTGTAAATAATGTCTTACCATCTATGAAAAAAAAGGAAAATTATAATGTACAGAATAGTCTATAAAATTAAAGCTGAGTAGGCATGAAAATATAACTATGATTGTAAGCAACTAGAAACGAATATGTTACTCAATTAAACCTTAAATGATGATTTGCGAAACTAAATTGTCGGAAAATACCGAAAAAGTTTGATGCAGTACGGTGCAAAAAGCTTCAAGAACACGTTTACGTGGTAAGAACATGCGTGAACGTGCCCCGTCACCTTGTACTTATTTGTTTCTAACGTGTAACGAAATTTAATAACATTTTCATTCATACTAATACTGTTCTCAAGCAAGGATAAAGTTCTGCTAATGTTCGTATATATGTTTATTGTTGTCAAAACATTCTTAGTTCCCAATAAGCTTCACAATGAGTTCAACACAAAATTTACTCAAGTTGGCAGAAAACAGGTTACCGTCCCCAAATGCTATACCAAAGCTCAACTGAAGCTAGAAAACTTGTGAGAGTGCTTGCTAGGGACCACCGTCAATCTGTCACGACTGGTGACACACCAATTATAACACGTTTCGAAAAAAGGTCACTGTGTAAACGTGCCCCAGTCTGCCCTAGACGATATGTTCAATTATTTTTTAAAACATTGCAAAATGACCAGTGAATGAACACCCCAACCATGGAGAAACAAAATTTTCTAGCCGTTTTCTTTTTTGGAAATGTGTAGATGAAATTTAATATTGCGAGATAATCCAAGGGAAATGTTTTCAAAACTTTTTTTTTTGAAAAATACGAGGTGTCTACTCACTGTTCGGTCTACCCTACTGCATTTTTTCAATACATTGATGCTCTTTTTGGGGCATATACATAACTCAGCCAAACCAGCTCATTTTGGTGCTGCTGTGAGACCTCTCTATGATTATTATGTCTCATACTATGACTTGAATTTTAATAATGAAATTTAACCCTTTGACTGTTATGGAAATGAGCAGTTTCCGTTTACTTAATTCGCTCAGCATTAGAAGTAAACAGTAGTCGAAAGTGGCAGCTGTTTTCCCCACGACGTTCTTCCGAAATGTCACCTTTCTCTGGCGATGCCGTAGATAGCTCGCTTCGCGCGTTTTAAAAATTTCTTAAAGTATTTATAGTACAGTACATCAGTGCAGAATAATAATGCGAACGAAGTTAGCTCGTCAGCGCGCATTGGGGAAAAATTTCACTACGCGAGTAGTGCTCGTTACTAACCATTTCGGTCAAAATCTTGCTCCTGAGCGGAACTCGTTCGCGTGCATTATGAAGCACGATTCGATTTCGAGCTGAACTCGTTCATAACCATCAAAGGGTTAATATATTTTTTTTAACACGTTGACTGCCATGAGAAAATCCGTCGCATGTCGTTTTCATAATTTTGAAAGCAGAAGACATGTTAAAGCAAATTCCAACTATCAGCAGGTTTTTATTTAGTAGGTCAGCTTTTTCCCAAAATGGACATCCTTCTCCCCCTCCCCCCACAGTTATACATAAAGACATTAAAAAAAAACATTCACATGAATTACTCTTACTTACAAGGAGTAAAATCCCATCTACTAAATCACTTGATTTACATAAAAATTAAGACCTTACTACAAGCCGGAAACATCAACTTAACTTTGCATGTTAAAACACATCAATGCTAAATACTGAATATCCTAATCACCTGAGTGATGCTGTTTAATCACACATGATCATCTTCCCCGCCAATTCCCACCGAGTTAAATCACAATGGAGCAAATATAAATTAATAACGGTTGAAAAGTGCAGCAAAAAATAAAAAGCCTCTTAGAGCAAGCCGGAAGATATGAGAGACGACTTCCGTTTGGATCACAAGCGGCGGAAACAATAAGCCGTCAAGATGCCGGCGAAGAGCTACTACGTCATGGAAAAAGTCGAATGATTCTAGCTTATCAGTTATGCTAGTAAATTATTTTACAGATTGGAAGTCATTAAGTCGAATGCTCGATATTTTACTGTGGGTTAAATATTAACAAACTTTATTGGCATGGGGACAAAAAAAAAGGGGGGGGGGAATTACTCGCAAGGCTTGGGCTAGTTTTTTTCCCTGCATGCTGATTTATGTTGATTTCTTCAATTTTAGTAAACATTTGGTAACATATTGCTGGTATTCACTCACATCATTAAAATCGCATTACTGGATTATAAAATAAATGCAGCAAAATTGTAATTGCGGGCTGTTGAGTATTTCACTTTGGTGGAAAATTTCATTTTTCAAAAGCACCTAAACGACATTACGTTATTTCGTTCGCATTTTTATAAGAAAGTTACTTCAGCAAGACACAAAAAAATGAAGAGAAAAAAAGGGAATGGAATAAACCTCGGTTAATATTTGCAGCTTCTACCTTCTTTTGTTGGAGTTGTACTCTAATTGGACGAAACATTTAAAGAAAAAAATCACATTTAGCACTTGCACTTTTTATCATTTTTCCATTGAATAATGTATGTTTCAGAAAAATCTTCTGCCT
This sequence comes from Uloborus plumipes, assembly GCA_038373865.1. NCBI lineage: Eukaryota > Metazoa > Arthropoda > Arachnida > Araneae > Uloboridae > Uloborus > Uloborus plumipes. The sequence continues at coordinate 67,356 of JAXGGA010004362.1, forward strand.
TCAATTTACGGTAAAGTATTTCAAAACTTGTCATATTTTTCTGAATAAAAAAAGAACATTTACGTAAAGAAATAAGGAACATTAAAACCCATAACATTATTGAATTTCTTAAAGACTGAAGGACAGCACATTTCGCCCTCTAAAAAATATCTGGGACAAACATTTAATATGCAGGCACACACGAGAGAGATATGGTGAGTGGGCAGTTAATTATACATGTACACACTAATATTATGCATGTATTACACTAGTTTAGTACATACATATTTACATTATACTAGTTTAGATTTTATTTAGAAAGCCTACAGGTGATATTGATTTAGGAGAAAATGTTTAGAAAAATTTTATTCATTATAACTAATAGTGATATTTTTCCGGATTCTGCGTCATGATACCTCGTGTCCCTTTTCCCAGAGAAATGGGATTTCCATTTACGCCACTGTCTTCTCCTGAAAAAAAATTATAGAACAATTGATCTTTTGTTTCTTGAGAAATAAGTTAAATGACATTTTTGATTTCTGATGTTTTGATTATACACTGCAGCCTGTCTATTATAAAATGGGATTAAAAATAAAACAGAAAAAGTGTTATCGTAATTTATTTACTTCATAAATGTAACTTCTAGTACCACAAAAAAGTAACGGAGTTGCGAAATGTTAAGTACGTTACACATTAACTGATGTACATTTTTTGTTTCTCATTCGTAACGCATTATATTTACTTGTGAGGTAAAAAAAAACAAACAGTCAAGCTGTCTGATGTAGATGAGTATTTTCTTGACGAATAGAGAAAAGAATAGCTGCCGAAAATGAGAAGTTAAAATGCAAAAAAAGCTTAATATGAAGATATTCCAATGCATGTTGTGAAGCCAGACAAAATTGTGAAGTGTTTTTTCACGCTGCACTAGTAGAGGTGGTGTGCGTAAATAAAAAAACACATTACTGTTATGCTGGAGTTGCACAAGCAGATCGAAATATCGTTAGTTATTAGTGTCGAGTTTAGAACGAAAGGGCCGTAGACGGAAAAATAGCTATGGGCACTCTTAATTCTTACTTTATAATACTTTAGTAATATTTAGTGCCGTATAAAAATTTAAGAAATGCATCATGTTCGCTTAATAAACAGGGAAACTGACTGAAAATCTGCCTACTGTTTAAGTTCAGATTATTTCTAGAGAAGACAAAATTGTGAATATTAAACCCATGGAAAACTTTTATATGTCTTTTAAACTGTCAAAAATTTGCTAAAAAGGAGATTAGTCACTAAATAACCTCATTCATGGGAAAACTTCAAAAAGGAGCTGATAGCTTTCTTTTTGGTGTCATTATTAAGTTCAGCTAAGTTATGATCATTACCGTTGTGACAGTGCTTTAAATGCCAAGGCCAACACAACGAGTTTGAAATGGTTGACTGTGATTGAGAAGTGTTTAGCACGATACATCAAAATTAACAATTATCATGTATGTGTCTTTGGGTGTCTCTGAATCACATATTATTTTTTGTGATATATCAATGTATTTGCTTCGGCATAAGGTATTTTGTAATAAGAAAAATTATAATAGAAATCAAATCAGATTTACGCTGTTTTAACCCAAGGCTGCAGTTCATATAATTCAAGCATCAGGAAGTAAAAATAGGACCTATTAAGTGAATGCTAAATTACCTTCCAAATAAAGAATGATAAATAACTGTCGTATAACTTTTTTTTTTTCTAACTTCCTCTTTTTTTTCCTCTCTTGTTATTGCGAATGTTCTCCCTTACACTTTGTCAAGGATATATTCCCTTCCCCCAAATAACCTATAACATTAACATAACATATGAGTTTAGTTTGCACTTGCTAAGAAAGAACTACTGGGTATAAGATAGCATGGCAATTGTCCATGATTTAAATATGGAATAGCTTCAGGTACTATTAAGATCATAGGCTGCTGTTCTTATGTTTCCAACTAATGATTAATTATGTATCAATATAATTGTAAATGGCGTGTTTCTTCACTTAATAAGTTTTCTTTTATAGCTGTGAAGTAGCTACAAGGCTCTAACTGCGCTATTTTAGCAAAAGGAATGTATCCACGGGCACCCAAGATGGGAGGTCACTGGAGGTCATCATGACCTTCAAAAAGTTTCCTTTTTCGGCAAATTTTGTCAAACAATTTCGCAAATTTTGGGAAACAGCATTAAAAAAATTGCAATTTTTTTCGTCTAAAATGATGCGATGTGTATATTTTACATTCGGTAAAAGTGTTGGAATTTCGTTTGCCAAATCTGGAAATGCTCACCTTCCCAAAAAATTTAGTTTAGGGCTCTACTGAATGTTTTGAAGATTAAAAGGAAAATTCTTTTTTATTTGGTATTTTTGTGAAAAATATTAATGTAACTAACGTGCTAACAATAGATGTAATTGTAAGATTGGACTGAGTTTTGATATTGATGGTTTGAGTTATTTTTTTCGTAATTGCCGCCTTTATGCGGGTTATAATTTCTTACTGTCTCTTCTAGATTTATAAGTTAAGCATGGAAAGTTGTTAGGCAGAGGGTATCGAGAGGGGAGATTTGTTGTTGATTTAGTTAATCATTATTCTTTAATACTTATTTATAACAACTCTGAAATAATTAAGGCAAACGGCAGCTCTCGCTCCTTTTTTGCCATAAATTTGTCTAGTTTTAACAAGACTCGTAAGGAAATAGTAACAAGATCTTTATACTGCTGTTTTGCTGACGTAAACATTTTTATTCGTTTCCGATAATTACAGTAAAACTTCAAAAATCCGAACACACATTTCGAAGTTCTCTCAGTACGAAAATTAGTGATTTTCAAAGTTTTTCCTGACTGAAATCAATTCAGCTTTCTTTTTGCGATGTCAGTGTGTTTTCAGAAAGTTCATTCAATTCTCTTCGTTCAGTTTCTATTTAATTAGTTCCTCACAGAGTACATACAGTACTGTAAATGTTTCATATTTTCCGTAAGTATTATATAACCGAAATATTTGATGGAATGATATACTATTTTCCTAAACTGTATTTTCTTAATTTCAAAACTCAAAGCAATTATATATTCACTCACTATCTACAATACTCAATATCTACATATAGTTCGGATACTTGACACTACTGTACAGAAAATACGCAGTTCAACGTTGCAGAGAAAGGTTTGGTACAATATCAGTTCAGTGAAAAATGAAATTTGCAATTAAAAGTATTTTGTAAACAGGAATTATGAAAAAAAATGCAGTTAGACCATTTTTTACTGTTACATATCAGTTCCCTTCTTTGGTAAATAAGGGTCACGTAATATACATTGAATTCTATTTTTTTCCTCTATGCCTTAACCTTTGAAACCGGTTACACTTAAGATATAAGATTATTCAACGACTAGACGAAAATCCCTTTCCTTATGAATCTGAGACTAATTTTAGTTTTTTAGTAGCATGGCAAAACTAAATTATAAAAAGATGGGATATTAAAACGGGACATATGAAAGCCACTGATAAAAGAAATAAAATTTTGTCTGTCTTTACACAGAAAAAAAAATTGAGCTGTAATAATGAAAAAAAGCTTAAAAGCAACTTTCCCAACTTATTTTTTCCTAATATCTCAGTTTATTTGATGTTCACAGACCTTGAGGAGTTCTAAGGTTTACAAAAATTCCAAGTTTTTATTTTCCTTTATTTATAGGTTGCTAATGATAAAAGTACTCTCCAGTTCTGTCTAGCTCCTGCTATCAGGCATTTAAATTATCCCAAACTTGAACAATGAAAATCCATTTGCACGTTGCAACCTATGAACCTATTAGATTTATGTGTATTTTTTTAAATCAAGGAATGATAAATACCCGAAGGCTTGAAAAGGTGGGGGGGGGGGGGAATAATTCGATAAAAAAAATCATAAGAGAAAAACAAAACTGAACGATTTAATTGAAGAAAGGAAGAAAAAAGGCAGTCATGGAATTGGCTAACAGACGCTGTTCTTTTATTGAATAACACAAGCTTATAACGTTGAAGGTAAATTGAAAAAATTCGAATTAAATTTCACTTTATACAGTTAAATTTATCAATTCAACATTATCATCTTCAATACTATAAGCTTATGCTATTCAATAAAATCATAACTTCTATTTGCCACTGCTCTTTTCCTTTTACTAATAAAAAAATGTATCAATTTCTCGAGTGTTTTTGAGCCGCCAGCCATTACAGTTAGCATTCAAATGCACTAGCTAATTGCGCCACGGAGGAGGCATCGCTTTTAATTAAATGTAAAATGCGTTAAATTTTTAGGTAGCAGATGAAACATTTTTTCGTCGTTTTTTCAGTTGACTCCTGACGACAAAATGCGATAAGAAGCGCAAATTCAAAAATGACAAGTGTGACTAAATAATCAATTAAAATTCTGAAGATCTGAAGGAATAAAAAATAATCATTGAAAGAAGTTTTTTTTTAATTTACCAAAACATTTCATTAGCAGCTTTCGAAGTTTTTTACGTTTTAAACTGAATAATATAGTCAGAATGACGCAAACGTCGCGTCGTCTAAGTCTCTCTTCCAGAGTAAAATAACTAGTTTCTTCATAATAAGAATTAATGGAGTAATATACACTGTAACGAAATGATGACTTATGAATGATTTGAGTTTGTCTTTTAAGGAAGTTCAAAGAGTCTTTTGGCTTGAAAGGCAAAGGATTAGAAGGAAGAAGAAAAATCACTGATTTGACAGTCCAGTACGAATGACACAGTTTACATGATGATCACTTCAACTTGTATCTTTCTGAATATAATGGTTTTCATGCATTATAAAACAAGAAAAGCTGAATGACATTGCAAGGTAGATGTCATGCTCGATGATTTCAATAGGTTTTGAAAACGTGACTTCATTAAATGGAAAGATGTTTTAGTAATTCGTTTTTCCCAACTGAGTCTTATAGCAGCAATTATCTTAGACTATAGAAAAAACACCTTAAGTACTGTCTGATCTTCTTATGTAAAACCTTCAGCGCATTTACGCATGTTTCAGGTCGTCTCTGATCTTAACAAAATAGGGGTGTTAGGTAAGATAACAATAAGGGGATGAATAGTAAAAAGCATTTTGAACCGTGTACGAACCGTGGAACGATACTAATTTCAAATACATAGTTTAGTTGAACATGTCAAAAGGATATAGCAAATGCAAGTTTGAAATTGAAAACTTCGGAAAGTTATCACTCACAACCCATCTACCCTTTTTTAAGTGAAACTGTTCGCGAATGCTAGGCGCAGTTTCAAGGACGGACTGTATTTTCTATTTCGCTCCTTTGTTTATATCATATAGATTTTCAGGTATGATCGTACTTTGTACACATTTTCTTTCGCACTGATCTAAAGATTGATTTGATAGCAATAATTTATAAATATAGGCATTTTACATTTATTACAATGATTTTCATATCAGTTATGCTAAAAAACGCAAGCTAAAACTTTAAACCAATGTATAAATTCAAAGAAACCAACGTAATTGAAGTAGATGACAAGTCAGAACTTTGAAAGATCTTCTAAGTCTTAGACAGAGTTGGAGATTGTCTTTTGTTTCTAAATGTCTCACTGGAATAAAATCTCATATTTTTGCAGATCATTTCTTACTACAAACTATATGATAGCCATGCACCCGCTTTCATAATATTTTAGTTTTAAAAATATTATAAAATTAAAAACCCTCCATAAAACACCCAAAGCAATAATGAATTATTATAAACGAAATTTATAATAATGTTCTGTATATGTATATAGTCGATTTTTATTCATCGGAAGTTTAGCAAAGAAAGCTATTCTAATTATGATTAAACTCTTATTGTTCAAGCGTGGATTTTCAGTTTTTCAAGTACTTGCTGTTTGAATATCAATTAGTTATTTGGTTTTTGCGGATTTCCCATGTACGAAAAGTTCATTAAAAAATTAATGAAGCATTCTTCGCTCATTTCGAAGAAGAAATTACAGAAATATTATAGAGACATTCCACGTGAAGACTACCATGGATATTACGCCATGGTAATATTGAAAAATAAATTTAAAAAAAAACCTACAGTGGTGACGCCTCCAAATATGAGTTCATCAAATATTTTCGATTTTGGGCCGAGATATGGACAGTTGAAAAGTGCTGTGATTAAATTAAAAATTAAAAAAAAAAAACCGACCTCGATTGCTCATATTAAAACAAACTTCAATGGTCAGAAAGTAAAATTGTTTTCGAGATGACATGGTAAACACGGAAAAGGAAACATAATCTTAACTAGTAAAATTTGCTACGCGAAAAGCAGAAAAAAGAGGGCAAATTGAAAATCGCTTCAAGATCCTTGCACTAAAATCAATTACAAGAATTTTAATTGTTTACAAATAGAAACTGGCAACGGATAAACATTTTAAATTATTGAGTTTTCTTCCCTTGTCGGCCAACCAATGACATTGGTTTCCTATCGCGTGAACAAAGGCTTAGCCTCATTTTCAAAACAACGTTATAATTCAAGTTCTATATAACGTGGAAGTTTCAAAGACGTTCTATCAGAGGCAGAAATATTTTCTTTCTTTTCGTACTATTGTTTAACTTTTTCAAGTACGTTTTCACTTCAAAAATCGCAAAAAACTTTTTAGAGGTTTTTAATATCTTCCTTAGTTACTGTTATCCGAAGACGTGATCTCAGCTAAGAATACTCTCGATCAACTCTTTCATGCGAATTTTTTTTTTCAAAATTGATCGATCCGTTTAGGCGTTAGAGTGACACAGATACACAGTAGGGCTGCGACATCGATGTCGATGTTTTGGAAACATCGATGCTTTTTGAAGAACATCGATATTTTTACCATCGATGTTTGAGGGTCGATGTTTTTCCAACATCGATGTTTTGGGTTTGATGTTGCTTTCGATGTCGATGTTTTATAATCCTGCAAAGAAAGCCAAAGAAAAAATACGATAAGCATACTCATCAAAAAGTTTTCATGTTTAATCAAAAGTCGCAATATTAACCTCATTTGGGAAAAAATTCGATAATTATTAGCAATGTTTTGTTTTCGATGTTTCTGAAACATCTCAAATTTGCTTTCACTTTTTTTACCTTTTAATTGTTGTTGTTTCGCATGCAGTGTTTTTTTTTTTTTCGATGTCGATGTCCTTTTCACATTTTAACAAAAAATAATAAAAATATGCGATAAAATAGATTTATATTTCTCTAACCACTAGTTGCAATGAAAGTTTTTTTTAATAACTAGCGCAGATTTACAGTCAATGATTTTTAAACATCGTTGTTTTGCATTTACTTTTTTTTTTTCGATGATGTTTTACATTTCAGCAAAAAAAAAAAAAAAAAAAATAAAATAAAAATATGCGACAAGAAAATTATACAGTTAATCAACAGTTGCAGTATATATCTCGCTGAAAAAAGTTTTCTTAACTGACATCGTTATCTTACGGTTAATGTTTTTCCAGGAGACAAAAGATGTATCTAATAGATATATAAAGAGGCGCTTGTAATGGGGAGTAACTGATTAATAACTACATTAAAATATGTAAGGAATTGAAGAAAAACTGATCGATGTTTTGAAACTCGATGTTGGAAAACATCGATGTTTTTTTGTCGATGTATCAATACCATCGATGTCCTTATTTTCCAACATCGATGTCTTAAAACATCGATGTTTTGCCTTCGATGTCGCACCCCTAATACACAGACACGTCAAACTTATAACTCACTTCCTTGTTGCGTCATGGATTAAAAAGTCTCTTATGAAATTTCGGCCCATCTGGAATTTGTCACGATTGTTCAAAATTGCCGTAGCATGAGAAATAAGGTTAATTATTCGTAGTTTTTTTTTCATTAATATTTCTTGTAATTTCATAATTGCTTACTTATATGCACTCTAACGAACCCGACAAGGCTAAAAAGAAACTAAAACGCAATAATTAGTTCATGTACCCAGTGGAATTGTATTATGTGTGTTTTATGGCATGTTGTTAAAACTTTGAGCTAATTTAATTATCTTAAACTTGATTAAAATGGATCACCTCCCTAATTATATGATTCGAATTATATTAGTTAAAACTCCTCTTCATGCTAACTGCATTTTTTAAAGTGAAAAAATATAACAAACAACAATCAAGTATTTAAATGAGCCCAAAAATGTAAAGTCATATTTGTTCATTGTAAAATTAATTATAACACAAACGACTCTCCTCTTTAGATTTTTGACGGAATGTCTAGAAAATCACTTGACAATTTACATTTAATCCTAAGTGCCACAGAGGTTACGTAATTTAATTAGATATCTCAACTAAAGTTTTGTCCCAGAGGCATATATAGTACCATTAGCAAATTGAAGAAAATTAATTATATTTAGAATGAACCTGTTAAAAACAGTCCTGGAAATGATTAATGACTGCAGCATTTAATTATGACGACTTACTACCTGTGTGTTAATTTTGTCAAAAGGGCAGAATCCGGGTACATTTAATGGTACAATATAATTGATTTTTTCCTATTGAACGCTGAAAAGTGTTCTAGTTGGCTACATTCTGCACTACACGGCTATCCGAGTATTTGCCACCATGTTTCTTCAAAGCTGCATATCTATATCTACTTATTTGGCTATATCGTTCATTACTTTGCATTTTGAAGGACTTTTAAACTAGTACTAAGAGAGAAAAAAAAAACTTTAAATACGAGAGAACTTGTAATAGAGGAAAAAAACGACAGCATTTTCTTAGACCATGAATTTGGAGTACATTGGTCCACTTCTAAAAATTCACAAAAAAAAAAAAAAAACTTTAGAAGAATTAGAAAAGCATACTTCAAGCTTTAGCAACATTTGAAGTTTATGAAAATATCACTATTATAAAAAAATGAACGAGATGAACATTATTAATAAAAAAGCACGGTATGATGAAAAGTATTTATTGAAATTCATGGTAGAAAATCAAACTATTAATTTTTTTGGTGAGTTTAAAAAGGAAAAGTGAAAAAAACTGACGAACGTTCCCCGACTCTTTTGACCAGTAAAAAAGTTTTCTAAAAAATGTTTTCACTTCTTTTTTCATTATCTTAACTTTAAGAATTGAAAACTTATTTACTGAAACTCAAAAATATATTTATAGAATTTATTTTATAAATTGCATCATTTACAACTAGCCATTTGAACTAATACTGAATGCATGAAATTATTTTTGAAAAAAAAAAAAGCTTAATTCTTTTGTAAAGTTTCAGCAAAAAAAAAAAAAAAATTGCTGCTAATTGAATTTGGTCAGAGTTTGAAGATTATTTTTTTCACTTTCCTTGTAAAAGTTTAATACAGAGTATATTTAAACTAATCTAAACCCTACATTGACGCTTATCATTAACATAGCTTTAAATTCGTATCAAAATTGTTAAATTTGAATCATTATTTCTCAAGTTATTGCAATTCTGAACAGTAGATCCAAACCCAAGATGTCCGTTATTTAGTCAAAATGATCGATGTTCAAATGGCCATATCTTTGCTGGTAATGGATAAATTGTTTTACCCATTGATATTTGGAGGACCTCCATAAGTTTTAGAGGATGGACCTCCATAAGTTTTAGAGGTAGTTTTTCGAAAAATATCTGTTACCATGGAGCAGCATCCATAGTCGTCTTCACATAGAATGACTTTATAACGTTTCCGACAAATTATCAACGGGGTTTAGTTTGTATGTGGGTAAAATGAATGTCTACTGCAAGAACAATAATGAGAATTAATTCGCCAGTATACAGTGTAAATGGTGAATTCTTAAAATGTTTAAAAGAAAAAAAATGTTTAAATAGCACAAAATGAAGCGGGTAAATATAGGAAATAAATGAAATATAAAGATAAAAACCAAATCTTATATAAAGATAAAAACCAAAAAGAAAAATTGTAAGAATGACCCACAAACGTTAGCAGTTATAACTATTTTATAGTGCTGTTTAGTAAGTGGACCTGTAAAATTGGCAATACTTGTCTTTTTTTTTTTTTTGTGCAATTCGAAAGGATGATTGGTGCTGAACTGAGTTGTTGCACTGTAAACAATGAATGTTTCTATAGTACAATAAAACTAATTTTATAGTAATAAACTGTAAAATAACTAATTTTACTGCACTAAAACTAACTACTAACTGCAAAATTGCTAATTTTGCAGTTTATTTGCCGTGCATTTTAGTTTTAAACTGGAACCTCGACTGCCAGTATTACACTGTTGTTTTTACAGTATCTATATCTATAAAAATGAGTGTATGTATATATACTTGTTCTCTATATAAATCCACAGTTTGCGTCAGATTTTCATCAAACTTGACACAGAGGTTCCTTGATACCCTAGAATTCTCATAGGCGGGGTCTTGAAATTTTAAAAAATCTGAAAAGCTCAAATTTAAATTTTTTGTCAAAAAATGACCCTTTTATAGGAATCTAGCCTATTTATATTGTAATCGAGATAGGCCTTTTAGCATTCAAATTGATGAAATTTAAGATTTTTATTTATGAGTATTTTCCAACAATGATTACGATTAAAGTAATGAATTTTCAATTTAAGGCTCACTTATTTCCTTTTAGCATTGAAATAAGTAAAAAACAATCATAATTCATGTGGACTGTATAAAAAGAACCACGGATTTGAATTTCAAATTTGCAATGCGACGACAGTTGCGTCTGTAATGGAGATAAGCCTTCATAACGAGAAATAGATTTATTTCTGAGTTATAATTTTTACTTTGTAGGTGGGAACAATTAATAGAGAAAAGTTAATATTTTAAATTTGGCGGGTGAAATTGATGCAATTTTTTCACTTTCATGTTCATATATTTCATGCCAGTGGACGCGGCAAAGCACAGACAACATTTATCTTTAATTTTCACCTTTTGATAAGACTATTTTTCTGTAAACGTTTAACTTTCTGTAATTTTTTAGTTTTTTTCAAAGTTTGTACCTAAGAGACAGATTGATGCAAATTATTTTATAACCATATGAATAGAACTCTTTCAAACTTTTTTTCCCTGAATGCTATGTTGTATTAATAAGCACCCGGGCAACGCCGGGTATTAAGCTAGTTATATTTATAAATTTCAAGGCAATAAACTGTAAAATTAACGAACTTTACAGTAAGAAACTGTAAAATTGCTAGTTTTACAGTTTATTACTGTCCATTTTAGTTTTAAATTGGAACCTCGGCAGACAGTATTATACTGTAAAATCAGTTCATTTTTTGCAGTGTATACTTTCGTAACCTTTACAAAAAATCCAACTGAAATCCGCGGTGATTTTCCGTATCATAACCTTTCCGATTACTCTAAAAAGAGATAAACATTGTCAATGTCGGAAGTCATCTTACCATAGTTGCACTATAAGAAGAACGTTTGAAAAAAAAAAACGTTTCATGCATTCATTTATGTATTTCTCGCGTCACAAAAGTAAACACGTGAAAGAGATGTAACGTATTGAAACAAGTGAAATATGAAAAAGTATTTTTCCATAAACTTTCTGTATCCTTCACTTTCTGACACTTTGAAAAGTAGAATCATTCCTAATATGCGTATTCAAGAAATTCAAATGTGCAGAATCTTCAAACGCATCGACGATCTCGATGTCTGCCTCCCAACCATGTAAAACAGATTTATAGTGAGAAGACACTGGTTGTTAAAGTATCATTCAGTGTCTGACTTTCAAAAAAGTGTGATTCTAGGAAAAAACAAAGAGTCCCTCTTCGAAATTTTGTTTTGTGCGATCAATGAGTCATTCGTAAATGTTATGATCTTGTGTGCTAAAATCGGGTGTCAAAAGATGTATTTCGACATTCAGAAGCAGGAATGGTATCACTTTTTAAGTGTAAAATAAATGTGAAATATTGTGGTAGTCTAAAAATGTCTTTGCTTCAAACATAACCGCTTTGTGCAAGTAAAAATTTACTCTTTGGTAAAAATGTAAATACATAAAAAATATTGCAGAGTGGGATTTAAATTTTACGTTTTTGTAACTTTGAGCAAAATTAATTTTTGTCATGAGTAAGTTTTGTTTAATAAAGTAAGTTTCGTTAAGAAATAATCATTTGTTTAGAAACATATGTAAAGTTGATATTTAATAATTGATAGCTAGGTATGAAGATGGCTTTAAAACTGAAAAAAAGAAATAATACAACTCAAAACACCTGCACTCTATCACTTACACCCACTGATATGAATTGATTTTCATAGTTGCACTTATTGTTTCTATTATGATTTATAGTAAGCTACTCGTTAAAAATAAAATTTCTTACTTTCATTAAAATACTTCAAAATTTACAGAAATGGAATTTATTCTTGATTGATTTTGAAGCAAAAAAAAACATTGAACCGAACTATTTTTTTTTTTAATTCACTTTGTTGCCAGCTGTTTCAGTTTCATTTTTACTACATTAACATATGCCCCCCCCCCCCCCGTCCTTTTTTTTTGATACAGTTTAACTACCAAAGTCAATGAATCGCGTTTTTCTTTAGAATGTACCTCAGTAGCTTCATGTCAAGACTGAATTATTTATAGCAATTCTGTTTTTCGTATATTTATTTTTATTCGTTATTTGCTACATTTATTTCCAAAAAATACAATGAACATTTTAACTCGATCCCAACGCATTTTCAACAAAAGCATTAAAATATTTCAGAACAGAAATTCAACAAAAATGCTTTTAATAGCGTACCAGCTCAAAGAAAACTCAAATTACTAGCACTATAACATGAAGGTACTGGCAATAGTATACAACGTGTTCTGCTTCTACTTGCATGACCGTTAATATTCGCATCGCAACCGTTCCTCCTAGATGTATACTTTCAATTACAAAAATGCTCAAAATGAGCTGCAGATTTAAGATGTTGAAAGTTTGAACTGAATCGAATGCAGATGGAAGCAAAAACAATCACAATCATTTTTCCGTTTCCGTACACGAGCATGAATAAATATTAAATGTAATTTTTTTTCAAGTAGAGTTTCGTTATCACATGTTTTTTTTTAATATTTAGACTATCTTGAAAAATTAAAAATGTTGCAAGTCAAATCTGTAATTTTCTCGTTTGAAAGTCTTGTAAAAATAAGTTACACTAATGATGATGTATACTTTATGTGCTCTATTTTAATAAGTTATCATTTCAAATGAATGAAAGACTTTTAATCAAAGCTCCAATTAATTTACGATGGTTTCTTAAAAACAATTGTTTAATATTTATTTCCTCGCATTTAAAAATAATTTCCAGCTTTAGCATTTTTAGAATGAATGGTATCGATAAATATTTACTTCCTCTGAATTCGTTCCCGATTTATTTTGAATGAATAATGAAATAACACGAAAGTAATGATACAATATATGTTCTTTTATTGCACAATATCCTAATTTTGAGCACTTTTATTGACTGAAAAATCTGCTTAATTAAAACGTCTAGACAAATCTGACAGCTTCATGTCATTATTGATACTCAGTACATTTTAGGTTTCATTGAATAAGGGTTGACTCAGTTATGAACAGCTTTATTTCTAGAATGGTAAATGTCATACTTTCAATGGTATATGACTTATAAAACCTAATAAACAGGCTCTTCAATAAGCAATTCCTGAAAACAGTCACGTGGTATGAAATTTTACTAAAGAAGAACACCCACTTATTCGAACACTAAAAAAAGCAACAACAATTGAAGGACCAGGGGGCAAAAAGATGAAAGTGACCAAAAAGCGATTTCGAGAAAAACGAAGAACAAAGTTTGATTTCCCGTAGCTCCTTATGTAGTTTTTCGAGTTTTAATACATATTTCGGTCACTTCTCATCTTTTTCCCCCCCTTGTTATTCTACAAGATGATACTAGTCCTTCATAGCTCCTTGATAACTCTAATATCTCAAAATTGACGAAAAAGTGAATTTCATCTTCCCCCCCCCCCCGGCCCTTCAATTGTAATAAATAGTAAATGAATAAATAGTCATAGAGAATCAGTTTTATCACGCCTTCCTCTTGGAGTCAACGTTTCCCAGGGTTTGAAAACAGCCGGGTTTTTTGAAAAAGCCCGTTTTTTATGAAAAACTCAGGCTTTTTTTGGGTTTTTTCAAGACTGATTTTTATATCATGCTCTATTCAAACATTGTGCACCTATTTTTCCTTCTACTTTTCATAGAATCAGGGGACTCCTGAAGAGAGGTCACTGAGACCCTCTAAAAAAAATTCTTATTCTGCAAATTTGGAAACAGAACTGTAATATTGAATGTTTTAAGTTGAAATTATATTTTAAATTGATATTGAATTGAATTTATAGATTGGAATAATTATTGCTTATTTTGATCTTCTAAGTATTTAAAAAAAAACATAGTGTGAAATTTGAGCAGTTTTATTTATAATACCCAATAAGTTGACAGGAAAGGAAGATGGCAATTTTCGGGATCAGGTACTGACCGAGGTTAAATATTGTAACGAACTAAATATTATAACTAAATTAATCAATATCATTTTCTAGGCTTAGTAATGATCAAAATATTCGTAATATTTAGTTTGTTTCGTATATTTTAGTTAAGTTAGTTGTTATATTCGTAATATTTTAGTTGTTGTAATATTTAGTTTGTGAAAATAAATATTTTCAACATGCAGTAAATTTTGAAAAAAACCCACTTAACGATATAGTTGGTTTTTTCAAGTGGGCCCACTTCGGCGAACCCGGACGTTTCTGTTACTCTATTGGTTCGAAGCGGTCACGTATAAACCCAGGTGCGAAAAAGCCTCGTACATCAAAGACTAGACCTAGATATAAAAAAAAACGAAATTGCTCTTGCAGTAATACGTTTTTCTTTTGTGAATAGTGGAGAAAGTATACTACGTGGGGGGGGGGGGGTATACGCCGCCGTCGTTACACGATAGTTCAAACTAGGTACGCATCGTACGTAGCCGTGGTCAAGGGACTAAAGGTGGTATAGGTCAATCGTAGGTTCCCATGTAAACTTTTTATCCAAATTCCTCTTTGTCGACTTTAAACTGATTCATTGCATTTAATTTGTGAATTCTTGCTAAGAGCAGTTTTTTTAATTAAAAAAGTCATAGATATTTACTTAAACATTTAGTTAATTCATGCGCAAAAAGATAAATAAATGAAACTTTTATAATATTTCATCATAGTTTAGTAGGATCGTTTAGACAAAAAATGGAAATTTATAGGTAATATGCTTGTCCGCAAATTCATCGAGTATCGTTTTATTCTTTCGTTTGACAAATAAATAATGACTGGATATTTATGGCGTTGTAGGAACTGAACCGCAAGCCATTCTTTAGCAATAAATTTCCCTTTTTTTTTGCCATGTTCATTTTTTTCTGAAATCTGATATACTTTTGAACATCGCAATAAAATAAGCGTTGTAAGCGGCTCATAGAGAATTCGTTACTTTGTCAGAAAAAAAATGCAATGATTTTTATCACTTTGGCCTTACAACTTTTTGATAAAACTGTAGGCCTTTTAATGAGCTTATTTACACACTTCTAGAACGTAAATTTTAACGAGGAAATAAGTTTACTAACATTTTTTACAACTTGAATCAAGGCTTCATTTCTAATAATTAAAAAAAAGTAAATAAATAAATAAAATGATGGAATCTGAGACATTTCATATTTTTTATTTATACGGCAATAGTTAGAAATCCGTATGAAGATTCAAAACATAACTAATTAAAAAGTTATAAGTGTAACAGTCGAGAGCCCATGCAAGTTCAATGCCAGTTTGAGTTAATTTCTGTTACGACTACTCACTAGTAGAAATCAAAATTTTCTAGTAGAATAAAATAAGAATTATATCCGTAAATACCAGTTAAATGAAAGTTTCGGTTTGTTTCTGAGCGTGGTAATTAAAAATCAGTTTTCAAAGTTAAGGTCTTAAATCTCTGTGGAAAAATTAACGAAAATTGTATTGGTTGGAAAGAACACGTTCATATCTAGCGTGTGAAACGAAGGAGACTTCCGAGAACTTCTTTCTTCTGCAATCCAAAAGGCAAGCAAGACTTTGAAAGATCCATAGATGTAGTTATTTTTCTACAGACCACACACACACACAGCCAGTAGACGGATAAACGTATGGAAAGACAATTAAAAAAAAAACACGGAGTTGAATTTAAATAAAAACTGCTTTATGTAAAATTTTCGAATCAAACAACTGCGAATGTGAATCGAGGAGCGAAGGATATCTTTTATGCAACGAAAGCAAATTTTGCCAGTTTACCTTAAGATTCGCTAATTTTTCCGTGGCTAATCGTGGCCAATGATAACATAACATCTACGGAGTTGTTGATTTAGTTTTGCTACATCGATAGAGCTGATCGAGAATATGGTGGTTGGATTAAGAAGCTGGAACAAGCTTTTAGCCTGGTCCTTGATGATTTTCAAAGATGTGCTTCATTTTCGAGAGAATTAAACGTACTGTCACAAGACTCAGTGAGCTGAAGAGATGATGTAGTTAAAATGATGGAATATCCGATACTTATAAGTTAAAAAATGGGGACTAAAAGACACATTTTGGGTGACAAGAGGAATTATGTGTCATTCTCTGTAAAAGCGGTAAATCTCCATATCTCTCAAATGCGTATTTCTGTTCCTCATGGCCAGGATTGCGTCAGTCCAAAACGCCATTTTTCAGGTTAGGGCTGCCCAATATTTAGAATCCTAGTCTACATTGAGCTATATCAACGTAATTCTATTAAAATATTTTTTATAATTATTTACTAGTTTTAAAAGATCGCGTGTCCTCTTATTTTGTATGCATGAGGCAAACGCGTTTGACTCTCCTGCTAAGTTGCGATAATGTGACTTATAGATTTGTTTGCTAAATGGTACCAATTTAGTATAGTTCAAAAATGATGCAACTAACTTTTCCAAAGATAAATAGCTAATAAAAAATGGTATCTAAACGCTTGTTTTTTCCGAGCGAAAAATATGCCAATGGCATGATATAACAAAGTCCAAGTAAAATCATTCATAAGCAGGTAATTCACTTTTTTAATGAGCCGCACATGTGTAAGTAATTTAATGAAATGGCTGCTCTCTTACTGAACACCATCAGTAGGGTTACGTTTTCATACCTAAATCCTGTTTGAGTTAAAGAAACTGGTTGACTCTGTTGCTTTTTAAAAACACTCGGTTATTTGAGATAAAGTAGTCAACGCTACCCGATTTGTGGCAGAAAGGGTACGACTTTTGTTTTTAACATAGCACTATTGAGATGGAAGAACCCGTTTATAGGGAAGGCAACCAGCCGGAATTTGAACCTGGAACCTCCCCATCTGCAGTCAAACTTCAAACAACTAGACAAGGTTTCTGGAGTAAAAGAAACTTAGCAGTTTCAGCATGTATTACTTCAGCAGTTGGTTAATTAGGTGAGTCAGTAAAGAAATTTCTTACAAACTAGTACACGAAATGATTACTCACTATTAAACCCACAATTAACGGAAAGGACTTAATGTATTGTTTTTAGGTAACACATAACGCTGTTAAGCAATACTCCTTTTCTTTCATTTCAATTCCTTTTTTACTGTGCTCAAAATAGTTTTTCTCTGAAACAGAATTTTCAGACATTTCACAAATGTTTCATTATACTATTTCAATGTATATTTCTTGCGACATTTGCGCTATAGTTGTAGCGAAATCTACTGACGACGAAAGTCAAAATAAGATTAAATAGCTTATGGCTTATCGCTTTTTGCATTAGTTAAATTTAGAATTAGCTAGTATGTAATTGAGATATTTCTTTCCTAGTGAAACATTTTCATTAATAACTGCGTACAATATTTTAGCTCATAAAAACAAAAGTTATGAGTGATCAAGTTATAAATTTACTAGTTTATTTGGAAATGCATAAACATTTTTTTTTCTCCATGTGCTGAGTAGTTTTATTATAACTATAACTGCGCCATGAAATTCCAAGTATCAGAAACCTTGAAACATCGTACGAGGAAGATATGAGTCAGATGTTTCAAATAAAACGTAGTATAAAAGTCAATGTTTTAGTTTGAGTAATAGTTACTCTTCCAGATTTAATGGCTTTATGTAACAGGTAAGTTAAGATGTTCGGATCAAAAAAGTTATGTGTGTACTCAGCATGATGTCTCGTTTACGATAGAAAGAACACGTATACATAAATCTTACTATTCCGTATTCTAGGTTCTATTTGTAAGAAGAATATGCCAGTTATTTGCATTAAACATGAAACGCAACATGTAGTTGAAATAATAAATGGGTAAAAAGAAGTCCAAATCACACTTGATGGATTGAGAACCAAATTTGTTGGCGATGTTGAACATTTACTTTAATTTTAAAATTAAAGAAAACGAACATTAAAAAAATGTATTTTGACATCTGAATTTAGATTGCTTTTCGTAACCACGAATTGCTATATGTGTATGTATGTAGGACATGGACGCCACCACCAGAAGGAGTGAGGGCCGAGAAGTGCAGTAGGGGCCGGTGGACCTCCGAAGTAGTGGACCGCAGTCCACCTAGGGGAAGACCGCCTATATTGGACCACTGCTTAAATTGGACCTCGGGCTTAAAATCTAGTACAGAGATCTATGCTAAACTTTAACGGTAGATACATAAAGTTTTAGGAATAAAATCAATGTGTATGAAGTTTCACCAGTCTTCGAACTGTGTAGCTTGAGTTACGGCATGATTTATGTTGAAAACGTGTAAAATCTTATTTTGCGGACTTGTACCAAGTAAGATAGTACTAAAACTTGTAAGCTGAGGTAAACTGCTGTTATAGCATAATAATCCATGTTTAATAAGGATCACATCTATGTATTTACATGCGCGGTTGTGATAATTTTTGACAGAGAAATAAGCTGAAGAATAAAAAATGGCATGTTTTCCTTTATTGGACCGAAAAAAATTTCCTATATTGGACCGGTGGTCCAATTTAAGAATATGATTTTAAGCAAGACTTTTCATTAATTGTAACATTAAATAAGTGACTCATCTGATTTAATAGCGTAGTTAAGATTATTTTAAGCATACTTTAACACCTATTCACGATATTCATTTTTTTTTATCAAGCACATTTTCTAGAAGCTGCAAATTCTTGAAATATTTGTTTGTTTTTTTTTTCTCTTTTTCCATTAAGTTGCGGTTTCAGGTTGTTAAACGTAGTTATTAATTTAAATAAAATTTGTGCTGGTTTACCGAGGAAAAAAATGAAATTCTTCGATTTGCTCGAAAAGATTTTAAAAAGAAACAATTAATATGCTACTAAAATGTTCAATGTAGATGAAACCACTCTTTTCGCTGCCCAAAAGCCCCAAAATATATCGACATACAAAAGTAACACACCAGTTTGGAGCAGTAATGTGTGGTGAACGTGTTAGAAACACACTTGCTATTTACTGCATGAGTGCAACAGAATTGCTACACCTCCCTCCTTCCCCATGCTTATTTTCAAAAGAATACGTTCCATGTATTTACTTATCGTAAAAGCACCCCCTGGTGAGCAATATGCTTGTTTAAAAAAAATTTGGATCACAAACGATAACTCACACAATTGATAGAATATTTCATCAAAACCGTTAAACCAAGATCATAGATGCAATAAACTTGGTTAACGAGAGCGATATAATAATGCTTTCTCTTAAAGCACACCATGCAAGATGTTATCTTTTTTCAGTCTTCTGTCTACATATTTTAATCGAGTGTGTGATACATGGATGCGAGAACATCCAATGAGATCCATTACCCAATATCGAATAGAAGAACTGTTTGGTAACTCTTATGGGTAAACCTCAATCAAGGCCATGGTAAATGTTGTGAGTTGATTCTAAAGAACAGGAGTTTGGCCTGTTAATTGACATGTGTTTAGCGGCATTGACTTGGCTGGAGCAGAGTTCGAGGTAAGTAGTCCAGATAAAACTACTCAAAGTTCATGTTCGGTTACTCAAAGTCATGTTCGGCTACATGTTCGGTGTAAGTTGTACTGTTGTACACCATGTACAAGAACTAGCTACGACTTAAATTAGTACAAGCTGTGCATAATCTGCGGATAGTTCTCATCAAAGCATGATTGTCAACTTCAACTATGATTTTGTAAAGGCCAGGCTCACATATCAATTTACCTAAAAAATAGAAAACACAAAAAGGAAGGCTATCTCAGCAGTCATTCTAACGCCGTGTGAAAGAAACATAGAACAGAAAAAGTCACACAAGAATAAGCAAGAAACTGCACAAAACAATTGTTATTGCAATATTTGTCATAGAGATGAAGCGCAAAACATGATTAAATGCATGAAATGCTATCGGTGAGTGTATCAACACTGCCTAAGTGAGACCAAAGCAAAAGAAACTCCATTGCAAATCCTGGAAAAAAGATGTATAGTTCAAATATAAATTATTCTATTATTTCCTGGTACGGTCCAATTTAGGAAGCGCGTGGTTCAAAATAGGCGCATATATTCCTAAATTGGACTTTTGCAACTTTTTGTAAAATAATTTTTTTAAAAATAATTTCCATATTTTTAGAAAATATAAGCTCCTAGGGCGGTTCCTGATTAAACTTAGCTTGCGATGCCCTATTTTGTATTTCTGTTTTGCTTCACATTGAGCGACACAGGCCTCCTGTTCTTAGGGGGTCCAATATAGGCGGTCTTCCCCTACCTGGTGGAGACTCCGCGTCCAATCTGTGTAAAGGAACCACATCACCAACATCGGTTAAAAGTGAAAATAAATAGCAATTCGTCATTGCTCAAGAAAACAAAAGTGTTCGGAAATTGTTTTGTAACGAATACCAAGCATATGCGTGATGACTTCTCATAGAATGGTGTTATCGGGACATAACCACACTGTGTGGGGAAATCCGATCAAGCATTTTGATGTCGACCTTGACATCCCATCTCAGTAAGCTGCTTTTACTTTGTCATGCGTGGATCCTAACCCCCTTAAACGACCGAATATAGTCTAAAACGGCATTTTTAGAACTTATATTTCAAAAAAAAATCACACCAAACCTCCGTTTTCGACCGAAAATTGCACTATGATCTCTACCTTTTCGTAAATGCCCCCGTCTAAACCAAATGCTGGACCTACCCTTGTACATAAACTAATATAATTTTAATCCCAGAAAGTGTATGGGAGAGATTAATAAAATATGTAATATTTTATTGATGGGTGATTTTTCATGTTTATGGTAGTTTGTGTTTTAAAAACTATACATACTCGTAATTTTAACCCATTAATGCCTGACATTTTTTTCCAAAGATATTTTGTATACTGGTGACATGGCTACAGAACACACTTTACAATGGTTATGTGCTGCAATCTGTTATTAATGAATTGAAACAAGACCAAAGTAATTGAACACTATTATTTGGTTTCAATGTTCATTTTTGGTCAATTCAAACACCTTTTAGACCGTCCCTAAAAAGGGACGCTAGGCATTAATGGGTTAAAATCTATGGTGGCGGCGTCTTTTTTATAACATAAATCATAAATATTTTTTTTTTAAATGTCTTGCTTCAGATTATGATGAATGAAGATTTTATAAAACTTTGTGATGCTTAATTTTATGGTTTTGTCTATATTTTACAAGACAAAAACAAAATAAAAATGAAAGATAATGACAACTTTCTTCATTTTCTGTATCTTTAAACCGTTTCTTGATGTCATGAATCAAGAGTAACTTATCTGATTCAATATAACACTTTTCTCTCCCGTCTACCCTCGCCATTAGCCTTATTTACTATTTAACAGGTGAACCGAAATTAAAATATTATTTACTCTGGGAGACAAAATCTAGGTCAGAATGACTTTCCCTTCAAATAATATGATGTTGAAGCAGCAAATGACCGTGAATATGAAGATGTTTTCATTTTTAATGATACTCAAGCAGCAATAGGCGAATTAAGCATTCTGCCAACGCGAAACGATGCTGTCTCACAAGAGTAATAAATGCCTTTTCTGCACTTTCGTGCATTCATAATTCGAAAACGTCGCAGAAGAGAGAGCTTC